>JAQQAE010008419.1:0-15238 GCA_029823295.1 Pseudamia nigra | reverse complement strand
TCGTGCCTCGCAGCAAGAAGGTCCTGGGTTCAATCCCAACACCGGGTGGTGGGGCCTTTGCATGTTCTCCCTGTGTCTGTGTGGGTTCTCCAGCGAGAACTAAAAACATGTACTAAATTGTCCATAGTTGTCTGTCTGTCTGTACAGTCATGAGGTCTCAGCCTCAAATTGTGACGTGCCTAGAGATAATCAGTAATTATGGTTGGCGCTATACAAATAAATTGAATGACCACACATAGAGAAACACGTCTCAACTCAACTGGAAATCTCCTTGATGTGTGGTGGTTCCCGACCCAGGTTTTTCAGTCTTAATGTCGTCCCAACAGAAATGGTGCTGATTCAACATGTTGAATCGCCAGGACTCAGTCTCAGCAATGTGCAGCAGTCACGACTCCGACTTGGCGACTTCTATCATTGGTAAACGTGTGTCACAATGCAATCAATGTTTACTGTCAGCAGATTGCGCCAGTTCCCAGGCATGAGTCGTGGTGTCAATTTGCAGCTATGTGTGAGGTTCGTTCAATCATGTATGAGGCGACCGAACTCGTAGAGTTTTATTTGGACCCTCTCATAAGCGAACCGGAGGTCTATCTTTAACTGTTTGCACTGTTATTAAGATATTATGGCAAATGATCTGACAAATCCCTGCCATGCTGGGGTTTGATCGACAGGTGGGGATCAGTCACGTTTCTGTATGTGCGGCCGGCCTTAGTGGACAAAGTGGTTGTGACATCACCTGTTGGTTGTTGAACAGCTGTTTTGACACCAATCAGGCTGTCACTTCCTGGTTGACATCCTGGGGCCAAAAATGGGATGTGATCATATTTGGACAAATGAAATCGGAGCTTCTGATATGTCAGGGGTCTTATGAATAAGCTAATGCTACCTGCTAGCTTACCGACTTGGTAAAACTTCACCAAGCAGTCCCAAACAAAATCATTATATGGTGTTATGGCATAGTGAAAGCACTGAACCACAACTACAGTTGAGTGTCTGTCAGAAAAACTATGTTCTATTGAATAAATAGAAGCTACAAAGGTCCGACTCAGTCTGACTCCACTGGCAAATTGAGATACCATAGCAACCTGTCAATCAAACCCCAGCATGGCAGTGATTTGTCATATCATTTGCCATATCTTAATGACAGCGCAAAAAGTTAAAGATAGACCTCCAGCTCACTTATGAGAGAGTCCAGATAAAATGTTTGAGACCATGATGACTCCTAACAAAAATGTATTCACATAGTATTATCAAAGAGAAGTCTAGTGTAACTCTATGGGAGTCCAATGGAGCCGAGTGAACCGTGCCCCAGCAGCCAACAATGGTATTACAACGTTAAGTTACTTCCACAATGCCCTGGTCATAGCCCATAAGTTGGTCTTAATGTTTTGCATTTCAGAACTAAACTTCTTGAATGTATTAAAACTTTCTACACTGGTGCCATATTAGGCCTACTGATTAATTGCTCACTGCATCAGCCTGTCTCTGCCAACTAAAGCTTTTTAGAGTGAGTGAGTTCCTGGGGGAGCAAGACAAGTCTGTCCTTGGTTCTAACTACAGCATAATCCATTTAATACCAAAGTGGTGTTGTAGCATGTCCAAAGGAGAACTATTATGCCATAATTTAGGACTGGAGCCATACTGGGCAGCAGACTGCAAATGTTGAACACTAAATACAATGAGGCATCTTACCTGGTTTTTTCTGTTTTGTGTTTTGTTACCAGCTGCTTTCTTCTATTTCAATTATATGTTGGCCCCGTCTTCCCTCCCATTCTGGATTCTTGCATTGTTTCTCTATTTGCTTTATTTTTTTCCATTTCCCTCATTTGTGCCCGTGTCTCCTTTCCATCCTCTTGAAGCTGCATGAGACAATGCGTCCCTGCCACCTGAATTAACACACTCATCTATCTCTGTGCCTCTCCATACATTTAATTCCCTCCCATTTGGCTGTCCTTCCCTAAGTCTCCCTTTCTCTCTCTCTCTCTCTTCTTCCCATCTCCGACTCTTCCCCCATTAATTTTACGCTTTCATTTTCTTTGCAACACACATCAACGTGGCCTCATCGTCCTCCTCCCCTGGCACATTGTGCATCCCACATTCTCTCATCCCTAAATCCTTGATTACCCCCCTCCCTGCTCTCTCTTTCCTTTTATGTCTCTTTCTTCGCTCCTCTGGCCCCTCCACCTTTCTGGCAGGATCATTTGGCTGCTCCAGGTGTGGTGCATTGAATGATGACCAGAGGACGGACACCCACACACACATAGACAGACACACAAATACTCTCTGTGAGCAGCCAACGGTCCAATCATTGCACCATCCTGCTAGGCCTCAGCATCTCTCCTTTTTCCTTCCTGTCTTTCCAGGAAAACTATCTGTCATGTTTATCCAGTCAAGGCCCCTGATTCGGACAATAATGTTTTCACTGTGGCTGAAAAAGGACCTTAGAAAAACACAGTTATTTATAGAGCCATAGTACTAATAGTTATATCACGTCACATAAATACCAACAACCTAAACCTCCAACCCTTTCCATGCTCGAGGCCTGGTGTGACAAATGTTTATTCTATGCTGTCACCTCATTCGCCTTTTTCTCTGCCAAGCCATTACTCTCTCTCCTCTTCTACTCATTCTAAATGGATTAATTCATCTAGCCGATTAAAAAGACAGCAGCATCAATAGTTTTCAAGCCAGTGCTATCATAATTTTGCCTGAAGGTTCAACGAGGTGTAAAAATGGCTGTTATAACTTGTTGGGAAGGGCATCAGAATGGTCGCGTCTGAATGGGCGTTTCTGAATGGGAGCATCATCTGTCATGGTGGAAATCAGTGAGACACTTATGACTGCTGAGGACAATTTTTGAATTAATTACTTTTTGCCATGATATTTTTTGCATTTTGTCAATCTGGCTGGATGGAAGTGATGGTGATGTTAAAGAAAATTCAATCAAAAGAAGTAGATACAAAGCTTTTAACATGCAGTGCAGATATTAATAACTCTGTTTTCACTGTATAGAGTCCTCCTTTATCACTGTAATTTACTCCATTATCACTGTAAAAATAATGATTTGTGAGTGTGTGTATATATATATATATATATATATATATAGAGAGAGAGAGAGAGAGAGAGAGAGAGAGAGAGATTGAGAGAAGGACTGCATGTAAAAGACTGTCAAACCCTCCATGATGGCTCTTCATCAATATTGGAAGCTCAAACAAAGACACTCTTGGCATTGACATATTGGCACCACTGCCTACACCTGACTTATCCAAAAAGGTGGAGTTTGTGGGGAGCTGAAGCTGAATGAATGGTGAAGCCACTGGTTTGAACAGGCCTGTCAACCAGAGTGGCTTAATTATGCACAAATATCAGCATCTGTGTTGTCTTAACAGGGGACAGGTATCAAAATTCAATTCCCATACTATCTTCAACTCCCGTACTGTCTTTACATAGGTGGACATAAAGCAGAGGGACAAAAATCATTGTACCAGGCTGTAAACATGTTTACTTCCACTGTAATATTGGTCATTTTAACATGGGACTCTGGTGATGGACTCATCTTTGTAGCCAGCCCCCAGTGGACACTGGCAGTACTGCAGTCTCAGTCGTCGTTTGAATTTTATGAATGACAAGAACAGGTAGGTCCTCAATTTTTTTTAAAGTGCCCATGTCATGCTCATTTACAACAATTTAATTTCAATCTTAGGTCCCACTAGACTAGGTTTACACACATCATAACTCAAAATAGTTTGTAATTATTATAGAGTGAAAACTTGTGATTACAAGTGGGGAGCCCTCTTCCTGAAATGAGAGAATTTGCCTTATTTGGAGCTTCCAGGGAAGGGGAGGAGTTTTGCTTGGTAGCCTTTTTGTACACCATCGAAGCTGGGGGCTGGTTTCAAATACAAACCTGTGTGACTTTAAGTTTCTGAAAGCTGCAAGAAACAAATTCATTGTGAACAAATATTACTATAACTATTATTAGTGGTGTTGCAAAGTCCTGTGGTCAAAGCCACATGTGCTTCACTCCAGCTGCCGAGCCATATATGCTCCGCTCGGTCAGCAGAGCAACAGGCTAGCCAACATTTGAACCATTGCACCCAACACCACAGAAATATCCCCAACACCACTGTGCAGTTAGCAGGACGCACCATCCAACAGATTAATCGCAGTGACTCTGGTAAGGGCAAAGGTAGGTGGACTGCTAGCCTAGCCCTTAGCCATCACTGCTGCAAGAATGACCATCTATGGAAGTCCGGCACACTATAATGTCATAGTAAGCCAAGGTGAAAATAATATTCAAACTGAGAGTTTGTGAGACTTGTGAAATGTGATTTGCTTTATGAAAGGATTTTCAGGAGACAGGCAGGTGTTTTGTGTTTTCTGGTATGGTTAATGTAAGAATTCTCCTTTGCAACATGGTAGAAACCCCAGAAAAAACATGTCATGGGCACTTTAAGGATTGGTATGAAGAGTACATAGCATTTTTTCATCTTATATGATGCTTGATTTTACCGTATTCTCATTTTAACCTACTATTGATTAATTTATTTATTTGTGTATGCGGGAGTGAATAAGGATGGCTGTGCACCTCAGAAGAGAATCACTCATAATTTCACCATATATTTATACTGTACAGTGACAATAAAGGCAATCTTAATATTAATGCTTGCAGCTCAACTTGACTCAACTCAATTTGGTTCAGTTTTGGCACTAGTGAGTTGCTTTTTCACTGCCAGTATAAGTCCGCATCAGCATACCTGGCTCATATAACAACACAAGGTGAACATACAGTGATGAGTTCAAAGCACTTGTTTTTATATAGCGACAATTATAATCCAAGAATATCTCTTAAATGACTATCCAGAGAGCAAGAAGACAAAAACCTCCAGCAGAACTGGGCTTTGGGTTGCTGACCATTTGCCTTTACTGGTTAGGTTAGGCGCCCCAATCCAGTCAAAAAGTGAGGTAACAATGACAGTGGAAGCAACAATTTTGGTGGAGGAAAGATATAACCTTGGGGAAAAAAATGTAGTTGTAAAATGTCCTAAAATGAGGTTGATTTACCAAGATAAAGAGTATTGCAAAATTCTAACATTTTTGCTACATTCTCACCTGTTTGAGCCCATGGCATCAATCAATCAAACTTTATTTGTATAGCGCCAATCATAATCGCCGATTATCTCTAGGCGTGACAATTGCATGCTTCATATGTACATACTGGTGCAATGATGATTCTATATTTAATAATCAGGAATGTGCACACTTTTAATATATGGTACCACCTTGGCTGTTTGGTACAGTATGCTCCCATTGTCCAAGTCCCATGTAGTAGAAATGAAAAATAGCCATGCCAAGATGAGTCATAATGACATCTAAACTTCAATGCTAGTACATTTCATTTACTTTTTTTTTTTTACGGAATCGGGTGCATCTCAGTACATATAAGTTGGTATTTTACATGATGATTGTCTCTGCCTTACACTTCATGTTCAGCAACTGATAAAGGGATTTCAAATGAAATGGGTTTTTGTTCCATATCAAACCCTGGCTTTCTTTAAGGCCCAAAAAGTATAAAGCTGGCTCATCATTTTCATTTTTAAGGGTATGGCCATGTTGCTTTGCCTTGTCCATCTATAGGTTAAAACACTGACTTGTTCTTATTCCTAGTCTTAAGTCTTATTTCCATATCTTCAAAACTCCGTCTGTCAGTAAAGTACAGGTAGTTACAGTCTCTGGATGTATTCTTATCTCTTCTAAAGGTCCACACTGAACTGGAAGAAAAGACATTTAAATGTGCTGCTCCCTCTTCTTTGAACCAATTACAAAATGACCTAAAACCTAAAGAGATGGTCTCATTGGAACAATTTAATTCTAAATGACTTGGAGGCAGACCCGTTTGAATGTAGATGTTTTTATTCATCCACACTGTTAACCCCTTACATATTATATTTTGTGAAACATCTTTATATTTTCATGTGAGTAATACAGTGTTAATGTACTGTATAAGTATGTTTACTATGCCGCTGACATGAAGACATTTTACTGTCTGTCAGTCTCTTGGTAAATGCAGTTTAATTAATAGTATTTCTTTATTTTTAGAGACAATCAACAGAGGGAAGCCCTGGCAATCAAATTTCACTTTGGCAATAAATACATTCACTGGTCATCTTCATCAGTGGGGTTCACTGCTGCTAGAACTTGCACTTCTGCCTTAATTCTAAGATGTTTCATGTATTTTAAAGTACCTTCCTTAATCCTTTCAGCATGGAGTTAATCCATGCACTGCATTAAAAAAATGGACGGATGTTTCCTGATGTCACCCGTAGGTTTTCTGAAGAGCAGTGTGGATGCTGATATGAGCATCTGGGGGTCACCATATTGGAACCACTACCTATTTTCAACTAAATTAAAAACAGATTTAGAGTAGGAGTATGAGTTGAGCTGAGGCAGAATGAATTTGTGAAGCCTTGGACATATGGGCGTTTATTAAACATTTTCCCTTCCCACTTCACATTATCATATTTGGCTGAAATTTCACGTGTAATGATACATATCTCTGGGGGTTATGTGGTAATTTGTAGCACTGATCAAATAATTCTTTCTCTTATACAGTTGTTAAATTGGAGTACGGTGTACTTTCATTACTCTACTGCTCAGCAGAGTACTGAGCCATGATCAGGTTTTTATATTTGAAAGGTCACACACCAAAAGACACCTTTGATGAAATTAAAGAAATTTTTGGGGAGGATACCCAATCATATGACATTGTTAAACACTGGCATTGCAAGTTCAAGTGTGGTCAGAAATCTGTACAAAGGGCTCCCTGGTCGACCCCATTCTGCCATTAATGGGGTCACTATTTGGCAAGTAGAGGCTGCCATTTTGGAAGACCACGATATAACTGTTCACCAGGTAACCCACAATGTCAAGATCAGTAAAGGGTCTGTGGAAATCATTCGTGATAATTTGCACATGCGTAAGGTGTCTGCACAGTGGATACCCCGGTGTTTGTCTCCTGAAAGACAAGGCCTCCAGTCCACAACTCTCATATTGCCCAGATGGAAGCTGTGGCGATGAAATCCTTCCTCATCCGCCTTACTGTCCTGACCTTACACCAGCTGACATTCACCACTTTCCAAACATAAAGTCATTTTTGAAGGGAACATGCTTCCCAGGTGATCAAACACTGATTTTCAAAGTCAAGTCATGGCTTGAGATTCTACCTGCCGACTTTTACAAGAGATGTCTTCACAGATGCATAATATGATGGCAGAATTGTGCAACTGTTGGTGGTACCTATGTAAAGAAAGAGTAATAAATGTACTAAGTCTTGTTCTTCTAAGTCCATGGGAAACGAGTCAGGTGAAATCTTTATTGAAAGCCCCTCGTAAATTTTAAGTGTCTATGCTGTTAATTATGCGCACATACCTGGGTCTGCTGGATCATTTGAATGGGTGAGTTATACTAAAAAAATCACCCAGTGTACAGTGCTCACAGAGACGGATATAAACTGTAGAGACCAAAACCACTGTGTGAAACACCTCCTCTTTTAGTGGTATTTAATTATTCATATTATTTTCAACATTGTACATTATTACTGAAGATGTATGAAAGAACATGTACAGAATAATGTAGTAAACAAAAAGAGTTAAACAACCCAGAACATGGTATATATTTGAGATTGTCAAAAGTGGTTGCATTTAGTTTTGATGACAAATTGTAGCTGTTTCTTGTCAAGTGTTAATTTGTGCCATTTCTTGCCTTTTGAATGTGTTTAAATCATCAGCTGTCTTGTGCAGAGGAAGGCTGCGTATTGTCAATAGCCCAATTAGTGCTACTACAACACTGTACAAATCCACATTGTGGCAAGACAGTAAGTAAAGAGAAAAGACAGTACATTATTTTAATAAATGAAGGTCACTCAGTTTGAAAAAATCTCAAAAACTATGAATATGTCTCCAAGTGCAGTTGTCAAAACCATGAAATGCAGTTTGATGTGCTGTAAACTGGTCATTTCTCAGGCAGTAGCTCAGGAGGTAGAGCAGGTCATCCAATAACCAGTGGGTTGGCAGTTTGAGCCCGTTCCATCCCAGTCATTCCTTGTGTCCTTGGGCATGCCACCTCACCCACCTGGTGACACTTGTGTGTGAATGTGAATGCATGTTTGGTGGTTGGAGAAGTAGGGCCTTAGGTGTGGACCAGCAACCACATTTCTGTCAGATGTAGCTTACCACCACCAGTGTGTGACTATGGAGTAAATGAATAATAGATTTAGTGCAAAGTGTTTTGGGAAGACTTGAAAAGCACAATATAAATCAAATTTATTATTATTGTAATAATACTAATAAACTTCTCTGTACAGAGGTCCTTATAAGAGATCATTTCATCATAGCATTTGACAATTTGACAACTGCACTTGGGGATAAAGTTAGAGTTCTTGAAGCTTTTCTGGCTGATTGACCTATAGTTCTTAAGCTATGATTGGCTGCCTTTCTCTTTACTTAACAGTGTCTCTTGTCATAATATGGATTTGTCCAGTACTTGTGGTAGCACCAGTAGGACTATTAACTCTGTACCCACCCTTCTTCTGCACAAGACAACTGATGACCAAAACACATTCAGAAGGAAAGTAGTGGTACAAAAGGTAAAATACAAAGCATGTTCTTGGTTGTTAAACACTTTTTTGTTCACTGTACAGACACATTCTTTCACTGTTTGAATGTCGTAATGCATACAGCCTCCAATGGATGCTGAAATTTTTGCACTTTTTGACCCTTCCGATTAGGCTCAAGGCTCAGCCGCAGAGATTGTAGTTTGACTCAATCCAATCAAATGCACTGGAGTGGAGGAGAAGATACTGTCTGTTGGTTATACACTGACTGAATAGATAGAATTTAAAGTGTATAGATGCCCTTGAATTTGACTGTTCAGTTTATAAGTGTTCTTAGTGATTGGTGTCAACGTGCGGCCGGCTGCACGTCAGACCAAGTGATCTCATCTGTCTCTTTACTGCATTGCCTCATCGTTTTTTGCTTGTTCTCTTGTTTTATTCTTCAGTGCTGAACGCTAGGCTGCAGCCAACACACACACACACTCATGCATGCATCCACATACTGAACAGATACTGCGTCTATACACACAAGGAAGGAAGCTGGATAGCCGGCAGGTACGACAAATTGACAGGTGGTTTGCACAGACATACTTAGACACACATTTGGAAAGACCTAGAGTAACTGATGAACAAGAAAACACTGGCACAGATTGCACCATTTTTTGTGGAAAACTAATCTGCAACCAGCATTTCACACACATGCAATGGGAACCTGTGAAAGCTCTAACATACATGTAGTACATGCTTGCTTTCACTAGGCCTGACAGGCTTTTGTTAAGCTGCACCTGCACACTTTATGCTGTACATTAACACTTCGATTTCCCCTGTTTAAATAGTGTTGTTTGTCTCCATAAAGGGTGGTGTCAGGGAAGCAGTGGCTAGTTTAGAGGGGTGTCTTAAAAAGCCTGTTGTGAGTGAGTTTGTGTCTCCCCCGGCTGAAAGTACTGCAGTCTTCGTCATGCCCGGCTGGCTCGCAGCAGCGTGATGTAAGGTCTTATTTTTTCCCTGGCTGCTTCAAAGTGATGGAGTCCACTACGGTTGGGTTTTGTTTAGGGAAAACTCTAAATCAAATGAGACAGTCATCGATTGTGTCAAGTAGTGTGTTTCTGTAAGTGTGTTGGAGGAGGAAGAGGGGGTTGTTGTTCTGCTACTTAAGGGCAGTGCATCCTGAAAATGGTTTGTGCTCGGAGTAAATGGGGTCAGAAGAAGTCATGAGAGACGCGTCTCCTTTTTTTGACTCACACAAACACATGTCCTCAGGGCACTGGTTCTCCAACACAAACAAAAAATGTGATTCATAGCATACAAAACCACACAGATGGGGCAAAAACACACAAAAATACACCTCTGGCCTTTTAGTGCCGATTATCCCCTTTCCTCTCCTATTTCTATCCTCCTCTTTGTTTCCCTTAACATTGTGGCCCAGTCTTACTTGTTGCCAGCTTCATCATGGCTTGAGTGAAGCATTGATAGTGTTTAACCTTCCATTCCATGGACAAAGTGAAGGATTGTATGGGATGACTGGCAGACGGGCTCTTTTTTGTTGATTTTAATGAAGGTTGATAGATTCTGAGATCTGACTCTTGAATGGTGTCTGTCAAGGGGCACAGGACAACCTTGCCTTGTGAAAAGAATGAGCAACTTCATCAGTGAAATCGTGTATTTCTCACAGGTCTCAACCTTGTCAAGAAGGGACCGTCCTATTTGCTCTAAAAGAAATAATAGGAGGCACATGGATGTTGCAGTATTCACCATGTCATAAATGATGCATCAATGGCCAGGATGAGGATTACACATGACTAGTATAGTGCAGTTTGAGTTCTGCATTTGCTCAAGGTCACCGAAAAAGCCATTTGAATGCAAAGGGTTTACCTCTGCAAGTTTTCTCACCCTGTCAGGAGGCTCTGAAGATCTCTGTAAAATCAAATCAGTCATCTTACAGCATACGCATGTTAATACTTCCTTATCCCACCTACCCTTATAACAATGAATTGAATGGTAAAATGAAATATGAGACAACTCATTCATATGTATATTTTGACATGCCATAATATACATATAAATATTTAGCTGTCATTCACACAGTGATGGTACAAAGACAAAAAAAATCATCCATAATAACATAGACCTTATTCTCATTCCATTCATTACTTCATTCATTTATTCATTCATTTTCGGTAACCACTTCGTCCTCTGAAGGGCTACAGGGAGTGACAGAAGCCTGTCCCAGCGGACTCTGGTTGAAGGCTTCGTGCCCCCCGACCAGGTCATCAGATCATTGCAGAGGCAAACCTGAGGACCCAGAGAAAATCCACACAGAAAGGGCCCGCTGGCACTGGGATCAGTGCAGTTTGCAGATAGACAGAATAGAGAACAGATATTATACATATGTACTGTAGAATATAATGCTCCATTTTATGTATCTCACATGGAATTATGAGTAAAATGGAAACGCCAGTCATGGACCATTTGCTGTAGCAAAGCTTTGCAGTGAGAACAAAGCAGAAGGTTAAGAGGGTTTGTCACTGTCACTTTTATCTGTTCAAAATATTATTGACAGTAGTATACTGGCTAGTAACTTTTAAAAATGGCCATTCAATCTGAAAAACCTCAGGAACTTTGAATGTGTCCCTAAGTGAAGCTGCCAAAATCATCAAACGTTGTAAGGGCACTCAAAGACATGAAGACTGTTCCAGGAAAGGAAGACCAAGAGGTGCCTCTGGTGCAGAAGAGAAGTTTATTAGAATTGCCAGCCTCGGAAACCGGGAATGGTCCTCATCAGAGCCAGTTTCATCATAGCATTTGACAGTTTTGTTGACTGCACTTGGGGACATATTCAAAATTCTGGAGATTTTTCAGACTGACTGACTTTCATTTCTTAAAGTAATGATGGACTGCCATTTTGCTTTACTTAACTGTCTCTTCCTATAATATGGATTTGTACAGTAGTTGTAGTAGCACTAATACATTGACTCTGTATCCAGCTGTCTTCTGTACAACTGATGGTCTAAAGCCCACTAAGTAGTCAGGAAATTACACAAATTAACTCTTGACAAGGAACACCTGTGAATTGAAAACCATTCCAGGTGACTACCTCAAGAATCTGATGAGAAAATACCATGAGTGTACAAAGCTGTCATGAAAGATAAATGTAACTACTTTGGACAATTTAGCCCATGACACACTTAAAAAGCTTTCAAATTCCCTCTTATTTATTAGCAAAATCATTAGCAAATTCTTTGTCAACAATGTAAATTATAAATCAGCACTTTAACTATTCAACTTTATCATGCTAAATGCCAGAATATGCTTAAAAAGGAATAGATAAATAAATAAATAAAAATATGGCACCTCCAAAAATTCTATCTACAATAGCTCCTTCAGCGTTAACAGTTTTCTTGTTTACTACTGTACATGATTCCATACGTGCTTTTGTCACAGCTGGGATGTCATCAGAATTACTGCACAATGTTAAAAATAATGCAAACAAACAAAAAAAAAACATTTTACAAGATATGTAAAATAATAAAATGACTGCTAGCGTACATAAATATGAAGAAGCCTTAAGTTTTATCTCAAAAAGTGTAGCCTGTTACTATTAAGAGGATGCATCAACCCAAGAATCACATGGTTTAGCCCAGTGAAAGGGGGAATCAATTTTCCATGGAACCACCCTGGAGGTGAAGGTGTTCATCCGCTGTCACGGGTGGTGAAGTGGAAAGGTTTAGTTCACAAGGTATATGCAGAACAAACGCAGCAGACTCACGTCTAAGGTGTGAGTTTGGAATTAGGGGGTCGACTGGTCCGGGCGCAGATGGTGTATTTTCAGAGACAGCTGGAAGTGGACATATTTTTCCACATGTCAGAGCATGTTCACGTTGAACACACTGAACCACACTTGCCCTCTTCAGGACAGGACGGATTTAGTAAGTCGTTTGAACACTCCTGCTGTTTTGGAGCTTTGAGGTCGGGGTTCACTTTGCCACTAGCATAGATTATGAAGCGCAAACTGGTGAAAATAATGATGACGAGGCCACCTTGAATTTCCAAGGGTGCTGGGATGGTTTTACCAGCAAAGACTTATACAGTACAACTGTATCACCCAGTTTGTCTTTCATTCATTAATTTGAAATGGTGCTTATTTTAAAGAAGGAACACATCTGATTCATTCATTCAGATGGCACCTGATGTCTTGTATTATCTTACAAGTAAAAGTCAAAGCTCCATTGATGAGCATTTTTGATCTGAACTCTGAATGACAAAATATTATCTGAAAGGACCTCCTGTGATTTAAATCCCACAGAAAATCAACATGCAACTCTCCAGTCCAATGCAGCTTTCAATAGCTTTCAGCTCATTGCTTTGGATTTTCTGTCAGTTCTCATGAGCCACCGTTGGGGAGAGATAGTTCCATTTACCATTGTTGGGTTGATCTGACAATAAATTACATCCCTGAGGACTTTTCAACTGTCAGCGTTCAACTGGGCAAGTACAGTTTTCTGCTCATTTTCTCTTCAAATATTTTCTCCCTGTCTCCTCTTGTTCCTCCATTCATCAATACCTGTTCACACAGAGGGTCTTTATTTCTGCTTCTCTTTGTCCTTGCATCTTTTTGTCTGCAGCTTTACCGCAACATTGTTGCCTCCCTTTTCTTTTGATGGGACACATTCACTCCTGGCTCCTATTCTCCTCTGGTCCACAGCATTAAAGGCAACCCGAGAAAAAGAGAAGAAGACTATTTGTATTCAGGACCACATCTATGATGAGAACGGAGGCAGTCGGGAAGGGAGGGGCTGTTAAAGTCACAGTTTGAAGACTGGTGAAATTCATTGAACATAAATACGGCTGTCGCCTACATCGGCTGCAGATGTGATTCTTCTTAAAAAATGAGTGTGACCTTGAGTCATATGTCTGGATGAAACAAACACAGCATGACAAAATATATTCATGTCAGGCAAGGTACTTTATATCTTTTTAATGATTCATAATTTGCACACGAGAACATCTCTGTTCTGCTTCTTCTTGTAATTAGGCACTCATCTTGCAGTGTGTTAGTCATCCATCTCATTTTGTGCATCATTACACCAGTGGTTTGTATATTGACACATGACTTGCCTGCATTGCGCTGGAGTTTGCTGGTGGTTGTTGAGGATTGTCTAAATATAGACTCTTGCATCCTCACATGGATAATGATGTGAGTAGGAGAGTAAGTACAATTGCCAACTATACATCATAACTCATCAATAACTTCACAGGGCTGGTGGCATTGCTTGTGTGTGTGCCTATGTTAATATGAAGTGGTGTGACTGCACACATGGATGCCCATTTGTGCCATTAAGTATGTTTTGCCCTGTATCTCTGACCCCAGCAGTGATGCCTGATCAGCAACACAGCTGACACCCTCTTGCAACTTCTGCAGTGCTGAGAGAAGGAGAGCGAGAGAAAAAGGGGGAACGCTCCACTGACCTTGCAGCAGAAAACCTTAACATTAACAACAGTAGCAGCACCTTTGCAACTACTTGTACACCAGACACACTTGCCGAAGGGGGGAATGCACAGTGCAGACACACATCTCTACTCAGTCTTTCATGTTCTCTCTGACACTTGCCCCTCATTTTATTTCTTACACGCCTTGCCTCAGGACTGCTTCCAGGGCATAGCCTTACAGCAAAGTGGGAGAAAAAGAGCAGAATGGAAAGTGAGCAGAGCAGGAGTCGAGAGGCCTGAGGATGGAATAAGACATCCCAGCAAAAGACAGAAATGTGCAATCATTCATGCAGCCACAGAAGACAGGGACAGACTCGGCGTAACTGAATTAGAAGACAAAGTCAATACAGAAACAGTATTAGTCTGACAGATTTCTAAAAAGTATACTTACTAGTGGGGTACTCTATTTACAACTTTGTTATCTGAAATGGTTTGCCAGAGATGTCAGGCAATCAGAAAGCGTCAGTGACAATTTCAACCACATTAAGAATCAAATGCAGAAGAGTCATGGGAACATTGTCCACACCTCATTAGCCCTGTGTCTGCACTGGAGATAGATCTGTCACCATCCCTGAGTACTACCACGACTAAGGATTCTCTGGCTAATTTGTATTTCTTTAAACAAATCACAGCATCAGTTGAAAGTGCTGTCAAGAAGAAGCAGCCTTGGTCAAACACTGGTACTAGAAACTTGCAATATTATTAAAATGACAGTTAAAAGAACATACTACAACAAAGACCATGTATGCTGTAGTTAATATCTCAGAGGTCATTGTTGGGAGGTGAATGCCAACAGAACTGATCAGTCACTGCCAGAATACTTCCAGCAGAGTACATCCAACAGTGCCAGACTACATGGTATCCACAGATGGTTATACTGGCTCTGGTATAAGTACAGTGGTACCTCTCTGTATGAACGTTCCCCCTACAAAATATTCGCGGTACAAAAAAAGTTTGGCCAAAAATGCATCCCGGCAACCATAAAAAACATTGCATTACGAAAGAGATTGTTACAATCTGTCCCTTTGGCTCCCTCTGGTGGCCTCTCCTATGTCTGTCTGTTTGTCTGTCTGTGTCATTATGTTTTTCAGGTGTGTTGGATGGAGGCGGAGGCTCACACCTGCATTCAATCAGCCCATC
>JAQQAE010008418.1:0-15239 GCA_029823295.1 Pseudamia nigra | reverse complement strand
GTTTTTATTATTTTTATTGTTTGCTGTTTTTAATCATGTGACCTTTTGTTTTATGATGTCAGTGAACTCTTAGTTGTTCTTTCTTGTTTTATTTCTCAGAGTGATTGTGTGTTTTGTTTGTGTTGGACCGTATTTGTCCCTGTTGTACAGCACTTTGTTTCAGCTGTGGTTGTTTTAAGGTGCTTTATGAATAAAGTTGATTGATTGAGATGTTGTTGACATGCTGACATGTTTTCAGTAGCGATACTTGATAGACAGTGAGCACAAAATACAAGCACAGCACAGGATTAGCATTGGTGGCTAAACCGACTAACCTAGTCCATTGTCTGCGAGCACAGGACAACGACGTTGCTTTAAAAATATCACTATTTCTTCATAGTGAGTTCATCACCATCAGGAGAAGTACGGTAACGTTAAAGATGCTTTAGCATCAAGTCAAAAACACTCACCATTATCAGGTTCTCTGTCGTTTCCATTAGACTGAACCCCTTCTAATCGTGTCTTGCGGCTCCATCCAGCTCCCTCTGAATTCTGTCTCAGCCACCAGACACAAACGTCTGTACCTCGTCGTTGGACACGGTGTGGATTTACACGTTCCCATTGTCGATTAATAGAAGTAGCGATGACACAAATATACGGTCGCTCTTGCTATGGTTTTAAAAATGGCGCAGTTGTGTCGGAGTCTCTCTCCAGTGATGCCACTCCCTAGCCAATCAGGCCTGCAGTCTGTGTACGTCGCGTTCTTTACTTGACTTAGCTCGCTTGGAACCCCAGCCGAGCAGGTACTAAAACAGTACCTGGTACCAGGTACTATGACCTAATGGAAACGCTCCCAAAGTGAGCTGAGTCGAGCCGAGTCGACCCGAGTATGTGCTAGTGGAAAAGGGGCAATACTGTGGCTTGCTTAACTAATCAGATGGCACCGCGGGCAGAACAATGCTGGGGACAGAAGTGGCAGGAGAGAGAGAATGAGTGGGGCAGCAGCGTCTGAGCTGAAATAAAACAGTTCTTAATTGACTTCTTGATATCGACTGGTTGGATTAAAAAAAAAAAAAACACCGACATACGTCAGAATTCCAAATATTCGTGCCGATAATCGGCCCGGCCAATAATCAGTGGACCTCTATTCTCCACTATCTTGTCAGGTGACCAAATAACGACTGAGGTGACAGTGAGCTGAATGAATGAGTCGATGCTCACTTCAGCATTGAAGACTGATGTTTTAATGGCGATGGCCAGGCTATTTTTTGCTGTTTTATGATTGTAGGGTCAGTGGGTGTAATTCTCTAACAGTAATTCAGCCAAAGCTGCACCTTTTTGATCTCTCTCTGATTGGCTCCTCTCCCTTTCTCTGATTGGCTCCTCTCCCTTTCTCTGATTGGCTCCTCTTTTTCTTCATGATTGGCTCCTCTCTCTCCGTGGTTGACTCCTCACTCTTGTTCCCCTTCTCTCTGATTGATCATTTCCCTTCACAGTCAGTCTTCCGTCCATTGTCTCTTCCTCGTCGTCGTCCTCTTCCACAGTGGCTGGTCACATGATGTATCCTGGAGGTCACACGGTGGCACTGAGCGACGGCAGCCTTGCTGTGCTCAACACTTTCCAACCCACAGGCCACGCCCAGTCACATGACCCAGGTAGGCATCATAGGAACTCAGATTTATAGGTCAAAGTTAAAGTAGGATTCACAATAAAATTTCAGGCAGGTGATGTCTGATCACACCAGTATCTGACTGTTTTGTTCATCCATCTGCCATCTTTGTAACTGTTTTGTGCGTCTGTCTTCTTGCTGACTGTTGTCTATTTTGTGCCTCAGGTGCTGTCCCCCAGGTCTTCCTCACGTCATTGCCTCCGGTTGCGGCGCAGATCCCAGTTTCAGCGGTTCAGCTCCATCCGGTGAGAAAGAACTATTGACGATCAATACAATACAAACAATCTGCTGTACTCAAGTGGGTTTAGTTGTTGTTTACAGATGGTCATCTGTTTGTTGTTTAAACATGGTCATTGTTTGTTGTTCACAGATGGTCATTGTATTGTTTGTTGTTGTTTGCAAATGGTCATCTGATTGTTGTTGTTTACAGATGGTCATCAGTCAGCAGAGTGGATCAAACACTAACCTGACGGAGCTACAGGTTGTCAGTCTGGACGTGCACCAATCAAAAGATGATTGATGGTCACATGACATTGTCAACTCGTTCCTTCTGTTGTGATGACATCACTTCCTGTGTCAGGATGTTTGTGACCAATCAGACACTAGAGTGGCCTTGCTGAAGTGCGGCACGCTGGGAGTCAAGTTTGACAGCTGATGTGTCATGTGACCTGACATTGAATAGTGCATTTAAAGACACTGGGTCAGCTGGTGCATTTTTTACATGACTTTTTTTTTTTTACATTATGTAAATATTTGTCATCAGTTATTGATTATTAACAGAACTGATCAATACATAGTTTGGTTCAACCTGAACTAAACCTATGCGAATGTATAGGGTTTCTTGTCAGTGTTAATGGTTCACAATGAAAGAATAAATGTCTTTGCACAAAATGAACCTTTTAATAAAGCGCGGTTTTGTAAATCACTCAACGAGTCCTGGATTTAACTGAAAATCTACAAAAATACAAACACAGACAATGACCATTTCCTATAACAGTTCTTGAAGACCTTTTGATTGTATGATTTGAATAGAAGTTTTTCTAGCTTGTTTTTCTTTACATTTGGTATAAAAGTGTTCACCCTCCCATTTAAATGCTAGATTTTTATGATGTAAAAAAAAGACCACAATAAAAAAATTTTAAAACTTCCCACCTTGAGTGTGAACTTTACCCTGTAACTGTACCAAATGTACCCTCTAACCAGAGATGTCTGAGAGCACCTACGGCTAACAGAGCTAGACATAATACAAACCAGTGAATGAGTTTATGAATAATTCTTTCAGACCATAACTTTGGTGTGTGCAAACTAACACAAGAAATTCTAAAGTCAGACAACATCAAAAGACAAAGTGTTATTACTGTACATACACATTTTAGTCTACAGGCCTATGTTACAGTTGCATGTGGTTCAAATGTATTACAATAGGCTGACATATGTATAATTAGTGATTGTTAGTACAAAAAGTGGAGAGGATAGGAAGAGAGGGAGCAGAAAATAAGGAATGAAAAGACAGTATGGAACAGTAATGGAAAAACAGTTATAGGCATCACTAGAATATCCCACTATTCTTCTTACTCTTTATTTAATTTTTCCGTATGTTTTTGGACTGCATTTTGTACCACAATTTTTGTCTGATTCACACCATTCAAACAGCATAATGTCAAGCTCTTTCGGGAAATGTAGACTATTACTTTTTATAAATCTATTTTTGTACTTTGTAAATAATTTAGGATTTTTCATATTTTTTTCCCCATAGAAAATGAATTGAAAACTCAAATGGAATGTTCGGGATTAGAGTGTGGTTACCATGGCAACGCTCCACTGTCGCTGCCTTTGATGTTCCTTCCATCAAAGCCAAAGGATGCCCCGTTGATCCTTTGATTACTTCGCTACTGAATAGCATAGTTCATAATACTTCAAATCTCTATGAATTTTAGTCTTGAACTTTTTTAGCCAAGTTCAGCTATATTGAGTCAGCAATCCCACTCAATCTCTTCAGACGTTAGTTACTTTTCATTCCCATACCTGCCTGGGGCACCTAGGTTTGGACAATTTTTTTCCAAATATTTGAAATTAAACCATCACCAAAGAATTCTGTGCCCAGGGTAGAATATGTGCTTAAGTTACATACTATTAACATTTCCACAGCCACAAAAACACAAGCACAGCACCATGCTAAACATGCAGTTATGTTACAAACCAGACAGCAAACTACAGTGGTTTATAACGAGACCAGGCCACATAATACAAGTCCAGCTGGCGTGAAAATGTGACATGTCTGTCACGGTTTCATGCACATGCTAAAATTAATGATTACCACAGATTATTCTTCAAAATTTTCAACAGTTAGTCTCCATGAAAATGCGACTTGTAAAGTGTCACATTTTTATGGATACTGCACTTCAAACTTAAGGTAAATTAAGTTCTAAAAAAAAAAAAAACACACAATTTAAGCGCACTAGAAGCCACGAAATGACACCCATGTTTTAAAATTTTCTGGGGGGCCATGCCTCCTGACCCCCCCCCCAGCTAATATGCGCTGTTGGTGCACAGCATCACATTTGGCGTCATCTGCATTGGAGGGGTTGCTTTTCTTTAGTTTGATCTGTGGATTTGGTTAGAGTGGAGAGTGGAGACCTTTCAACACCACAGTGACCCCAAGCACACATCCACACCAACAAATGAATGGCTTCATCAGAAGAAAATTAAAGGGTGGGGAGGTTGTTGAGGGCTGTCCACAAGAAATGCCTTTGCAATCTGACAGATATACAGACAGACAGATTTATTATTAGAGCAGGTCTGAGTTATTTACAATTTACCGTACGTATTAGAATAAGTCTGATATATTAATTATTTACTCTACCAGGGCTGACATAGTTATATAGTTAAGTCTGATATATTTATGATTTCTTAAGTCTAATAATCTGATGTATTTGTCATTTACTACAAAAGGTATGATATATTTATTATAACAGGTTTGATATACAGTATCTATCAAACCTTCCTCCCTTATCCTAAGGGGGTAGGATAAAATAAGTGCAAACTTCATCCTACTCCTTCTCTAACGTGAATATTTGGGAAATGTGTTAGTTTGCTTTTTTGTTGTAAGTTTATTCATTTATTTTCATGTAGTATAATTTATTTTCTGTGTGTACTTTTCTCCATTTTTATTGCATGTTTAAAATAAAGTCAATCAATCAATTATTAGAATAAGTCTGATATATTTATTCTTACGACAGGTCTGATATATTTATTGTTTAGTAAAAACAGACCAGACATAATTATTGTTTATTGCAACAGGTCTATTATATTTATGATGTATTTCAACAGGTCTGAAATATTAGTGATTTATTCAAACATGTCTAATATGTGTTATTCATTAAAACAAGTCTGATATATTTGTGATATATTATTTATTAGAACAGCTCTGGTACATGTATTATTTTGCAGAACATGTCTGATATGTTTATGAGAACAGCTCTAACATGTACAGGTTTTGGTTTTGATAGAAAAGTGACTGGTCTGGTTTTGGTTCCCCGTCTTGCTGTTCTTGCTGTAATACTTCATGACCTCCGGCAGGGGGCAGCGGTAACCAAAGAAGTCATCTTCGTCGCCCGCTGATGACGTCATAGGTGCGACACGTGCATTTTCTGTCTGTGTTAGCACTTAGCTCTTTGCGTCGCACCGTCGCTTTCATCTTTTTCATCCCGGTTTGCATTTAACGTAGAGAACGATGGCCGCCGCCGGGGCGCAGAGCAGAAAGAGGCTCCTGAAGGAGGAGGACATGACCAAGGTGGAGTTTGAGACCAGCGAAGAGGTGGACGTCACCCCAACTTTCGACACCATGGGCCTGCGCGAGGACCTGCTCCGCGGCATCTATGCTTACGGTAGGTTAGCTCCGAGGCTAAAGCTAACGTTAACCAGGGCGGTGGTTTTAAGTAGACGTAACATAACGTGAGTAATTTCAAATTATGATATATGTTATACAGGGATTGGATCAATTTCCCTCGTTTATTTATAATAGTAAGTGAAAGTGTAAACTCGGTGGTTGGTTAGCTTTAGCTCGACCGGCTAACGACACAGAAGTTTGCGCAGTTGAGCCGCGGCTTGTCGTCCATCGTCTTCAAAATACATTTACAAAGTTCTTTTATTTTTCACTTCCCTTCAGTTGCGGACTGGTTGTGTTTCTTTGTGTTATTTCTGCATTAACGTTAGTTTAATGTCGATCACGTTAGGGCCGAGATTTAGTCTGGATAGTTTCTTTAAAGTTCAACACTTTGAAGACATACCAGAATGGAAAAAAAAATCAAGTGACATGTTTGAGTTTAAACGTCAATCTGAACAGTTTGTTTTTGCTGTGTGTTCTTTGAGTCTGTGAAGTGAGCTTTAAAACTATAAAATTATATATATATATATTCGTGTGACGCACTAATAGAGCCCTTAAAGTACTATTAGATATCATTTCTCAGCCAACTGAGGGAAAGCGGGAAGTTCTGGATGTATTTTCATATATTGAAAATGTTCTTAAATCCGTTTCCTCCGCTGCAAATTCAGAGAGTTTGAGTTTTGAGATGCCTTGTAATTGATTTTTTTAAGAGTAAAATTTATAGAGATTTGAGGTATTATGAAGTGTTACGATAAACTATACTATTCAGTGGAGAAGTAATCAAAGGAGCATCCGAGGCTCTGAGGAAAATCAAAGTCAACGACAGTGCAGCGTTGCCACTGGAAACCACTCAGCATGGACAAACATCCCATTTGAATTCTCCATTTCCTGTGTGAAAAAAATTTGGGCGAAAAACTAAATTATTTTAAAACTGTAAAAGATAGATTTATTAAAAGTGATAGTCGGCATGTCCCGAAAGACCTTGACATTGTGCTGGTTGAATGGTGTGAATCGGACGAAAACTGGGAAGAGATGCAGTCCAAAAAATGTATAGAAGAATAATAAAGGGTGAGAAAAACAATAGTGGGATTGCTATGAAGTTATTAAACAAGAACATTATTATTAGTGGAGTTAACAAGCTGTGTGGTTGTCGAGCAGTAAATTAGTGTGGCTTGACGCAGAGTGGGGTTGCTGAACCATGTCTGAGCAATGTGGCTCGGTACCAAATGGGACTGTCTGGCTTCTGTAGCCGACTGTGGCTCAGCACAGAGCCCATCCTGCTCAGGTTGCTGAGGCACGTGTCATTCAGTCCACTGCTTTGAGCTCCTGTGTGTCATACAAAGTAGCCGTTGTTGCACTTCATCATATGTTTTGGTGCTTTGTCTTCTGTATTTGTTGCTTGGCAAACGCTTGGATTGGAGTCTGGGTACTGCAACGTGTAGCAACTTTTTTCCCTCATTGTCACGCAGATGTATTTGTCGTGTGACTGTGTAAAGCGATCTCTTGACGGTTCAGTACGAATACAAAATTATTACACTCCTACGCTCTGGAAGAGATTTTCTATTTATCTGACGATGGTTGTGTTTCAGGTTTCGAGAAGCCATCTGCGATTCAGCAAAGAGCCATCAAACAGATCATCAAAGGCCGAGACGTCATTGCCCAGTACGAACTCTGACTTTTGTATGAACTCAGTTTGTTAACTTGTTGCTCATGTGTGACACCTCCTCTCTGATGTGTTTAGGTCTCAGTCAGGAACAGGAAAAACCGCCACCTTCTGCGTGTCTGTCCTGCAGTGTCTGGACATCCAGGTATGTTTCCATGGCAATAAACACCTGATTCAGTCCAACTGGCTGAGCACTGCAGTCATTCGGACTGAATCAATTCAATTTTATTTGTATAGCATCAATCATAATACAAATAAAATTGAATTGAATCAGTTGTCGACCTCATGAAGAGGATGTTTACTTTCACTGTTTGGTTCTGATTTCGATTGGCTGGAGTGCAGTTTATTTGGAAAGTGATTTTGCTTGAGGTTGTTCCAATATCATGTTAATTTTTCCAGAGTTAGACTATGAACCTTACCTACTTACCTGTGATCATACGTTTCATGTCTGCAGGTGAGAGAGACCCAGGCGTTGATCCTCGCTCCAACTAGAGAACTGGCAGGACAGATTCAGAAGGTAACAGGCACCGTACATTGATCTGGGTTCTGATTGGTCCTCACTTGTCTGAGTTGGGTTCTGATTGGTCCTCACTTGTCTGAGTTGGGTTCTGATTGGCTCCTTACCTGTCTGAGTTGGGTTCTGATTGGTCCTCACCTGTCTGAGTTGGGTTCTGATTGGCTCCTTGTCTGCAGGTGTTGCTGGCTTTGGGAGACTACATGAACGTTCAATGTCATGCCTGCATTGGAGGGACCAATGTGGGCGAGGACATCCGGAAGTTGGACTATGGACAGCACGTAGTTGCTGGAACACCAGGACGTGTGTTTGGTTAGTCCGACCTCTAACCCCTGGATGTTGACTCCTGGTTGGTTGTCCTATGTCTGACGCAGCCAATAGGGTGCTGATGTGTGTTGTTTTTTCGCAGACATGATTCGCCGCAGGAGTCTGAGGACCAGAGCGATAAAGATGCTGGTTCTGGATGAAGCTGATGAGATGCTCAACAAAGGTGAGACTTATCATGTGCAAAGTCAGCTGATACACACACAGTACAAAGATGTTGACCTGTCATCGACTGTGATAAGGTATCCCTGGTCTCTTTGTTAATGTCTCCATTTTGCCATCCTGTCCAGGTTTTAAGGAACAGATCTACGATGTGTACCGGTACCTGCCTCCAGCCACACAGGTGGTTCTGATCAGTGCCACGCTG
Organism: Pseudamia nigra; assembly: GCA_029823295.1. Lineage (NCBI taxonomy): Eukaryota > Metazoa > Chordata > Actinopteri > Kurtiformes > Apogonidae > Pseudamia > Pseudamia nigra. Next base: position 6,837 of record JAQQAE010008418.1, on the reverse strand, counting down.
CCACATGAAATCCTGGAGATGACTAACAAGTTCATGACTGACCCAATCCGTATCCTGGTGAAACGGTGAGTTGGATGTCATTTTTATTTTTATACACCGGCCTGTATAAAACTACCCCCCAAACACACACACTCACTTTGAATGAATAAATGAATCAGTAGTATTAATGACATCATTTTAAAACTGTATTTTGTATTTATCTGGTTGTCTTTGTCTAATATTAAAATTTGCTTGATTTGAAAAATTTAAGGGACAAATATGTGCAAAATGGGGATTTGGGGGGGGGGGGGTGAATACTTTTTACCTTCAGAAGACTGTAGAAAATGCCCAGATCAGATCCAGCCACATCAAAATGAGCTCTAAAGCCAGAGATGTGCTTTTTGTAACATGTGTTTACTTGTGGCGGTGTGTTAACCCCTTAGTGACGAGTTGACTCTGGAGGGTATTAAACAGTTCTTCGTGGCTGTGGAGAGGGAGGAGTGGAAGTTCGACACTCTGTGTGATCTGTACGACACGTTGACCATCACACAAGCTGTGATCTTCTGCAACACAAAGAGGAAGGTGAGACACACAAACACACCATGCATCACATCACCTGGCAGCAGCAGCTGCAAACTCTTCTAGGAGACTGAGTGTGTGTGTGTTTTTTAAGGTGGACTGGCTTACGGAGAAGATGAGGGAGGCCAACTTCACAGTGTCGTCGATGCATGGGGACATGCCGCAAAAAGAGAGAGAGTCTATCATGAAGGAGTTCAGATCAGGAGCCAGGTTGGTCACACACACACAGACCTGGTCACATATACGAGGTATGTCTATTAAACAGCTTTTGTAACAAACATGTTTCAGTTCTTCTCGTCTGCAACACACCACTGCATTCAGGTCTTCCACTGGTCATAGCAATGCAGTAGGTCTTCTTCCAGTATCTCTGAACCTCCGTCAATCTTTTCTTAAGTTCTGACACAGACTAAACATGTTCCTTTCACTCAGCTTTTTTCTTAGGAAAAAGTCATACAGTGTTAGATCAGGTGAAAAGGGAGGGTGATCCAAGTAGTGTTTGTTTTTGGGCTATGTGACATACAGTGTTCCTCTTACACCTCAGTTAATGAACCAAAACATGCTCCTGCAAATTTGTTCAATTTTAATTAAAATGTCAAGTTAATGTGTTTAACTTTTAAGTGAATCATTTTCCAACGCCTTACTTGCATACATGCACACATCAGTATCTAGTAGCGAACTAAAGACGTCACTTACTGGAAACTTGGAGCAGTTGTGTGTGACTACCCAACCCTTAACATATAACACTCAGTGCGACTGCAACCCACGTTCAGTATTTTAGATATTGAAACTCTAGTTTCATTATTTCATAGATATACCTCGTATACACACTTGGTTCACCAGCTGATAAAACGATGTGATTAGGTTTGTGTTGTAATGACATTTGTCGTTTGTGTGTCCATGACTGGTCCAGTCGCGTGCTGATCTCCACTGATGTGTGGGCTCGAGGTCTGGATGTCCCCCAGGTATCGCTCATTATCAACTACGACCTGCCAAACAACAGAGAGCTGTACATCCACAGGTAACGTATCCCTACACATCATCTATTCCCTATACATCCATAGGTGATGTATCCCTCTGCCATAACTAGTCCCCATATATTTACATAAATCGCATTTACATGACCATAAAAATTTGATAACTAGGAGTAATCAGATAATTGGAATAATCAGATCTGATGTATTTACATTCACTTCAGAAATGTGATGACTGATAAACCTTTGTTTACATACTTCAGTCCATTATCGTATTTTTTTTTTTTTTTCTTTTTCAGAGTACATACATATGTAGTGGTGATGTTAGACTCGAGCTTTGTGTGATTTTTCAAAGCCTTCTGTATTTCCTCCCTTTGAGGAGATGGAAGGTGTTTTTATTTTATTTGACATGAAATTCATCTCTTCAGTCCAGAAGTGGCTTTTTTGATGTTCCACTGCTACACGCCTTGTTTGGCTTTTTCTTCCATTCACATCTGGACAATGTCACTTTCTATTAATTATTTTTATTTTTATTTTTTTTACAAATGTGCAGATGTAAAAGAACAAATTAAATCAGATTAATGGGTGTGTACATGCATGAAGACAGCAGAGTGTTGGGGAGAAATCCAGCTGTGTTAATCCAATTTTTTTGTAATCAGATAACTGCTGTTATCCGATAAAGCATATCAGATTATGCTGTTTACATGATCGTTTCCACAATCTGATAACTCAGATTTTTAATGTGCATGTAAACGGATCATTTACACTTACCCTTTGGCATCAACTAGTTCTTGCACATTTACGTGTGCACATATCTTTCCACTTCAGCTACTCCCCGTATATCCACTGGTACATGCTTCATTCTGTTAACTCATCCTCGTACATCAGGTGTGTTCAGACGTGGCTTCAGATAAATCATTTAACAAAACTAAAGTTGTCATACATTATTTGTCTTGTTTTCAGTTTGTTGAAGTAGCTGATGTTTGTCCAGAAATATCGTAGTGATTGTATACTGAAGTCTTCATCACTTTAACTTGCTGTTCTCATGATGTTGCCATCTGTTTGTAACGGCTCAACAGTTTGTTGGAAAACTTCTAAACCAGAAGCACTATACAAATAGGATTGAATGGAATTGAATTGAATTAAATTGTAATATTTGTGAGGTTAATGATTCCTCTTTTCACCACTAGAGGGAGTCTTCACACCACAGTTTGAGAGTCCTAGGGGTTTCAGATTCACATGTGCTTTGGGGATTTATTTATTTATTTATTCTGACGTGACCTTTGACCTGCTCCAGGATTGGTCGCTCCGGTCGTTATGGACGGAAAGGTGTGGCTATCAACTTTGTGAAGAACGATGACATCCGTATTCTGAGGGACATTGAGCAGTACTACTCCACGCAGATCGATGAGATGCCCATGAATGGTATGAAGCAGCCAACCAGAGGCAGCCGTTGTGTGACGTTACAGCAAAGCTAAAGTTCTGTTTATTTTCTCTCTGCAGTGGCTGATCTGATCTGATTGATGTGATTGATCCCAAGACTCCACTGAACTCTCCCTGAAGCCCTGCCTCTTTTAATCTGTTTCCTGACTTTTTTTTTTTTTTAACAATTTTAGGATGAACCTTCTCATTTCGTGTTGATGTTGAGGTGAAACACTTGTAAAACCTGCATTTGTTTTTGTAAATAAAGTTTTGGTTTCACCAAACTCCAAACTGTTTGTCATGGGTACAATGGGGTTGTTTTCTAGAGGCTTATGCAGAATATGTTTTTAGTTTTAGGTTTTCTTACATTATGGGAATCTTGAAAGCATCTGCAAAATAATTATTTTGCTATGAACAAAAATACGTAATCCATTTAATGTCACAGTTCATAAGAAATGTGACATCAGCAATGTTACCTGTATCCCCATATAATAACTAGACAAGATGTAAAATGTCACTTCATTTAAAAAGGAAGTTGAGCTTCATCAGGTGTGTGAGCATCAAACCCTTCACCCAAACTATTTAAATGGATGATTTTGTATACTGAACATATAAAAAACGCCAACAGAGAAAAGGTTGGATTGATGCACATGGTTTGTATCTAAACAAACTGATGAAATAACAGGTAGTAAACTGACTAGAGGATCAAATTTATGTTTGATGTCCACATACCTGAACTACAGATCAGCTGGAATTATTCTCATTGGTTTCATGCATCGTTTATCCGAGGTACGGCATGTTTCACCTGCTCAGGAGATTGCTAGTGATCATATGTGTGCAGAGCAAAGGTGATATTAAAATCATTTACATGTGTGATTTAAGGAGGTGCTGGTTAAATAGTGGTTACATCTGAGGCTACAGTAGAGAAAAATATAAAAATATCCAAAAATGACCATTACACTCCTGGTGCATTCGCACATACCACCAGACCAATCAGATTAAATCTATGCAAAGATCAACGTGTGAACACAAAAACATGAGTCTGATGCGATGTAGTTTATTTACAGTTGAACTTAAGATGTCAGACACACTGAGGGGTTTAAAGGGTACAGTCAGGTATAAAAGGGTTTAAAGGGTTTCAGAATATAAATGAAATGTTCAGAGTGAACCCAGCTGATGTCCAAAAGTACTATGGGGTACCGAAGGGTTAATAAAAAACATTGAAGAGTTTCAAAGGTTGACTTTAAAAGCTTTAAGTTGATACAGTTAGGTATGATGGGGTTTTGCAAGGGTTATGTGGGCTATTATGGGATATCAGAGGGTTTAACGTAGCTATAACAAGGTGTCAGAGGGTCTACGTTTGATATGATGGCATATGACAGGGTTTAACATTGATATGGGGCGTCAGAGGGTTGAGGGTGGGTATGATAGGGTATCAATAGGTTCTGATGAGGGGATATCAGAAGGTCTGCAATGTGTATGATGGGTTATCAGAGGGTTTAGCATGTGTACGAAGGAATATTAGAGGATTTACAGTGGGTATGATAAGATATCAGAATTGGCAATTTGGATGATGAGGTATCAGAGGGTTTTACATGGATATAAGGTATCAGAGGGTGTACACTCAGTATTATGGGGTGTCAGAGGGTTTAGCATAGGTATGGTGGGCATCAGTGGGTTCACAATGGGTATCACGGGGTTTCAAATTGTTCTAATGGGTATCAAACAATGCAAGAGCTTAATGCATGACAGGTATCAAAGCTCAGGAAACCCTGATCAGCTGTTTGTGACATCATCATGACGTCTGATTATCTGTTGTACATTCATACCTGTGGAATATGCACCTGATGGAAAAGACGCCACTTTTCCGACAGGGAAGAAGAAACTGAGAAACATCAGAGTCTGAGCAGGTGTCCATTAAATCCAAGAACCAATCAGAACCAGGTCACAGTCACATGACCCATCAAGTCACTTGGATACAATCACATAACTAGTCTTTATTCACTTCCACAAACTGTAAGCTGATCAGACAGTGATGTTCTGCTGAGTATAATGTGTTCGGTGGTAAATGTTCTGCTCCATAGTCAGCTACACATTTTTCTGTCATAGTTCTGTGTTCTGCTCAGTATGTGATATGCTCCACGTTCTTCAGTTGTACATTTCCTCTTCAGTTTTGGTTCTTGTTGGTTCTCGTTAGTTCTCTGGCTCAGCTCGCAGTCTGAATACTGTACAGGGCATCGGACACGCCAACACTGGTTCACTTCATATATTCTTTGATCAGGTACAAACATTAGACTTTTATTTACATGTGTGTGAGATCCACACCTGCACATGCCTGTTCCACCTCACACCTGGAAGAACATGTTCCCTGCAGATCATTTAAAGTTGTCTTTGTTTTGATTAATGTCATGTTGCGCTTAAGATGATAATCTGAAACAACAAATATTAACTACTACAAACAAACATCTAACGTCCCTGTTTGAATCAATGTGAAAAGTGTAAAATGACAGCTGTTAACACTTAGACACTGGCAGATGGGGTCGTAGTGTTGATTATCTCATTCAGGTGGTTTCATTCAGTGAGTCGAATACTTTGTCCTCCAGGTGAACATTTAGTCCTTGGTGTCATCGAGTTGGAAGCAACCAAACATATTTGGTTCTCAGTGACTATACGGAGGTCAAATTGTGATGGAGACGCTGGATCAGAGCATCTGGTTGGTGTTCCCAGACCACACTGGTCTAATGGAGAGAAGTCATCCATGGAGGCCCCTCTCCAAAACTTCTAATGCTGTCATGCTGGATTCAGACCACCTTCTGGGGTCCATGGAGTCCATACCTTGGCTCAGAGATGTGGGATCTATAAGGTACTATATGGTAAAGATGTGTTCCAACAGATACTTGACTGACTTCAGACCTGGTTGTCTTATATTTTTGAAGTGCCCTGACCACTGCAGACCAAGAACATCCAATCCAATAATGAAAAGGCTGACACTCAGTAAAGTTTACACTGAACATCTGAGTCACCATTGTGTTAAACATTAGGATTACAGAAATGTGTTGATGTGGCAGAGTTAACCTACACCAACAGTCTCGTATCAAACAGTATCACTGAGCATTAGAACAGAGAACTGCACTGGGAATGGGTGGTTTGGAATTTGTTGCACGTGAATAGAGAATACCCTGCTGGTTGTGAAATTCCACAATTAAGAACAGAATAACAAATGAAGTCAGGCTGCTGTTTGAAATCCCACTCTGTCCATGTAACTCTGCAGAGAATTATGAATCTGACACAGGACCACAAGCAGATATCAGGTATGACACACAGGTACCACAGCATATGTGTCTAATGCAGAATAAGTTATGTTACCTACATGCTCACATGACCTCGTCATCACATGGTGTCAGAATTAATTAACAGTGGCATCATTAAAGGACAGCTCATAGAGATCAGTTTAACCCAGACAAATCAGAGCTTTAGGATGGATTTGTCTGACTGAAGCACCGCAACATGACACTTTGATTAGATGTTTCAGATTTCACACAGGTTCATTCAGAAGTAGAATTTAGGATGCATTCCTACTCAGGGAGTTGATACGATGATTTCAGTGAATAGTGCAGGTTTGGATCTCACATCATTCTGCACTGAGTAGAGTTCAAGTGTGTGTACATGTTTATGTTCATTTGTGTGTCTATTTATTGGTTTGGAAATATATACCGTATGTATAAATTGCAAGAATGTACATTTTGCATTGTTGGATCTTAAGAAGGTTCTAGGTAGTGCTTCAAAATGCAAAAAGAAGAAATGGAAGAGAGACAAGAAAAAATTTTGAGTAAGCAATTTATTGCAAACAACCATTAAACTGAAATAGGTTGTTCATCAGCTGATC
>JAQQAE010008417.1:0-15242 GCA_029823295.1 Pseudamia nigra | reverse complement strand
TTCGGGGTCTTTACACACACAAATGGTGCGGGACTTGACTGGAATTAGTCCATATATAAGGCGCACTGTCATATTTGACAAAATTGATGCGTTTAGGTGTGCCTTATAGTGCAGAAATGATGGTTAAAAAAAAGGTTAAAAAATAAACAAATAAAATAAACCACAAAAATCAACAAATCATCCAAAAAAGCTGATATGAATCTGTTCTGTGATATAAAGTTACTCACTACTGTACCTCAAGTACTTTTATTTATGAGTACTTCTACTTCCTTTTACAGCTTCTCTTTACAAATATATGACAAAGGGTCAATTTGACCAAAACACCACACGAGGGTTAATGGAAAAAGTACTTTTTCTCCAACTAAACTACTCAAATGGATTATGGCTTATCAAAATAGATGTTTATTTATTCAGTCAAGAAACATCAGCAGAGCAGACAATCACATGCCATTGTGGCCATAACGCCTTTTGTTTTGTTTTTGTCCTTTTTTTCTTTTTGTGTAGGATTCTATTCTTTCAGAACTGGGTGATTAAATCAGCTGATCACCTCCACCTAGTTGCACCGTTGACTGATTGCCAGCTGAGTGCGTGCGGGTGGTACAATCATTAGTCACGGAATAAAGGAACCTCTGTTTCCATGTGTCCAGATCCCACAGTTTGTTAGCAAAATCAGCATCTCAGTTTAGTTATAGTTTATTATATTACTTATTACTTTCATTCATATAATTCATTTTGTTTGTTTCTATCACCAACTCGGCCTCTTCCTCCTTTTTCATTACACCTGTACACCCTTACACCATGACAGGAATGTAACAGATGCCCACATAGAATCATATGAGGCTGTGAAAGGCATAGTTTTACTGCCCAAGAAAGGCTCACCTGAAAAATCAATATCTGTTAAAATGTACTCTTTCTTTAGACAGTTTTACCTTGTTTTCTTGTCATCGTATCCAAGTGGGAAATGAAGCCCTGAGCCTCTTAAACGTACCGCATTCCCCCAACCTGAAGAGCATTTCTGCAGTCTTTGTACCACTTTAACTTAATACATTATTTCAGACTCAAACCAACACAGAAATGAACCAAGTGAGGCCATAGTTCTACAAGGATAAATTGGTGTCCCCATGTGAGTCTAGTGGTTCTGAATACCAGGGGCGTCTGACACGTTGATCACCATCGACCAGTTGATTGCAAAGGTAGTGCAGGTCAATCATGTGCCATTCAAAAAATGTTTTAGCTGTTAGTCTAAAGTTGAGAAAACCCGTGGAACAAAAACACACTACGCTACCCGTCAGAAATTCCTACAGATCTTGAATGTAACACTCCAAGTGCTAACAACATTGAACATTTAAACCAGAGTGAAGCGCGGTGTTGTGAATGCGTACAGTTCTGGATTCTCAAACTCTTGACCAAGGTCCAAATCCAAACTAAACCACCAATTGCTATGGACCAGTGAAGTGTGGTCCATGTGTCTGTTATGTGCAGCTGGTGTCTTCACCAGGTGTTGTGGGGAGTTATGGAGTCACAGTAGTAATGCTTTGTACTGGTTAACTACACAGTGCTACATGTGAGACTGTACGTACCAGTGTGGACACAGTGACACATTACAACAGAACACACTCACTTCTGTGAGCGTGTTTGTCACCCATCAGTGTGCACGTTCACTCTCGTCCATGGATATATGAGGAGCTGATGTTTGAGTCGTGTTGTGAGTCACTACAGTCAGGTAAGCTAACTGCTGTTTCAGGACCTGGAAGACTTGCTGTGTTAAATGGAACCATGAATTCTACAGTCTAACAAAAAATGAGGAAGGAGAATGTCTGGCCACCTGTTTGAGACCTTAAGCTGAAGCACACTTGGGTTCTGCAGCAGGACAGTGAAGACTTTGGAGTGGCCTAGTCAAAGTCCTGATCTGAGTCTGATTGAGATGCTGTGGCATGACTTTAAAAAGGTGGTTCATGTTTGGAAACTCTCCAATGTGGCTGAATTATAGCAATTCTGCAAAGATGAGTGGAACAAAATTCCTCCACAATGCTGTAAGAGACTCATTGCAAATTATCACAAGCACTTGATTGCAGTTGTTGCTGTTAAGGGCGACCCAACCAGTTATTAGGTTTAGGGGGCAAGCACTATTTAACACAGGGCCGTGTAGGTTTAGATTTTTTTTCCGCTTAAAAATAAAAACTTTCATTTCAAAACTGCATTATACGTTTACTTGCCATCTTAAATTGATTATTTATATTTGTTTGATCTGAAAATTTTAAGTGTGGCAAATATACAAAAAAGTAAGAAATCAGGAAGGGGCCAAGCACTTTTTCACAGCACTGTATAGTCATTTAAACCCCTGCTATACACAATACAACATGTGTGACCGGACATAGAATAAAAGAGGTTTTGCTGTTGACCACTGACTAGACATTTCTTGATACGTAGACTGGTCCTCCAACCTAAACAGCATAAAGCATAAAAATTGTTTATACCTAATCTCAATTATTAACCAAGACAATACATCCTGTTGATGGCATTTCCTACCAACTCATTTTGGTTTGCACTGGAGACAACATGCAGATGGACACTGTATGTGTCTGCATCTGTCTGTAATTCATTTATCTGTATCTGTGTGCATTTCATTTGTTTGAGTTTCTATTTGTTCAGTTTGGGGTGAGGGACAGAAAAAGGTAAATTCACAGAGCATGAAAAACACAAAATGCATGAGGTGGGAAGAAAATTCCTGTCAAGTCTGAGGCGGTCCTCTGCATATATCGCACCACCAAAACCATTCCATCACCTCCTTCTAACAGTTAGTGGCCCTTATAAAGGTCATTATAGGATGGCGTAAAATGTATCACCACTAAATGTCACTTAACTCTAAAATATAGGTTTTAATACAGTGCATGAACAAACAACCCATGTGGTCATTTTGGAAGGGAGGACAGGCTCAGTCACCTGTGTGTTTCTTCACAATTAAGTCAGACAATTGCAATTATGCTCAAAAAGCTCCAAACAATCCACCTGTAGAATCTGTGAAATGTGAACATACTGTGTTTGTGGGAAGTGATGCACTCAGAGCCTACACGCCTCAGTCTAAATATAACTTGCAGCTGAAATAAGACATTTCTAACATAAGTTGTCTGGCTGAAATGGGTGTTTCTCAACAATCAATACTTTTATCTCTAGAAGTGTGACAAAGTGGACAAAAAACTGGCATCACATCTTTAACAACTCAAGACTAAAAGGATGCTTTTGACCTTCTCTGACTGGGAAAGTCACAGCTGTTGTTGACCACTAGAAGCATACAGCGCTCTGCAGCGCACATGCTGAAATGATTGTTATTTTTACCTCAAGCTCTCTGTTTAATGTTTGACAATCTATACTGTTGTCTTGGTTCAACCCTGAAAAAGGTTCACAATTGTTTTCCAACAGAAAACAGACTGTATCAAAGAGTCTAGAAGCATCTACTGCTTGATGATTATCAGTTATGTAAATAACAGCAATTAATGCTTTATCTTTATCTCTTGATTTTATGCCACAATTGGGGTATACGCCCAATAATAATTTAATACTACACAGTGCACACCATGAAGAAGAGACACTGGCACTGAACATTGGAACACTTAATTATAAACTGCCATTGTCTTTGCCTTTCAGGCTTTGTAAACAAAACTTACACCAGGCAGATTTGACAAACAATTTAAATAAATAAAATCTATTTGTAAAACACACAAAGTAATAACCAATAACAACTCGAGATGTAGGAGAAACAACAAGCATGTTATTAAAAGACTGTAAGAAAAATATCAGATGGTGGAAATAGTGGTATGATGTTTTTCCTGCTGTTTTTATTCTGGGGATGGGAGATAATTACTGCAGATATGCAATATAATTATGACATAATTATGATAAGGAAGTTATGATATCTAATAACTGTAACAGACCTGAATGTATCAGAGGAAGTTCTTTGCCAGTATTACACAGAAAGTTTCAGACACCATTGTTTGTATATGTCCCTGAAAGATACGTATTGTACTTAGAGGAGTTATAAATAATGCCACAGACATTCTCTTCTCTCAAGTCCGTGTGGGTGATACAGCCAAAAAAAGTTTATCTCGGCTGATATAAGACAAAATAGAGAAAATGATAATATTTTATTATCAGGATGAATGTAAAATTATTATTTTATTCACATTTAAAAGTTGAGTTATGGTTGTAAGTGAACATTGAAGAAGCCAAGATCCATATCCTAAAAACATTCTTATTCTCCTTTCAAAGAACTTCATAATTTACAGCCAAAAGTTTTATCCTGTGATTTAGGAGAGCTCTTAAAGCAGCCCTGAACAAGGACTGTTCACTCTTGTTTTTAGTCTGGATTATAATTTCAGTTCAATTTTTAGATTTACAAGCGCATTAATACTTTTATTTTGAGGAAATTAATATTTTGAGTTGAGTTTTTATTGAGTTTTAGTTTCGTTTAAGTCTGTGAGTTATAGTCTTGACACATAGAACCTGGAAAAAACAGCATGAAAGAATGAATGACAGCAATGGTTTATAAAACTGTTAAAAATGTGCAAAGACATTTCATTCTTGTTCAGCCTAAACATTATCATTGGAGGAAAACAAAAACAAAAGTGATACAGATCATTGCTGTTTTGAGGATTCTTCAAAAGCGAGGATTTTTTTTTTCTTAAGATTTATTGCAGGGCTTTTAGTCTTTATTGGATGGATACAGTGGAGAAAGGCGGGGAGTTGGATGAGGAGTGCGGGGTGACATGCAGCAGGGGGGCCTGGGCTGCTGCAATTAATACTCAGCCATATGACAAAAGCATTTATTTGCATAGCTAGATAAAGTATTTTTCTTAGTTTTAGTTTTCATTAACTGTAATCATTCATCCTCTTAGCTTTCCCTCCATTTTCACCCCTGATGAAGAAACTCCTCATCCTCCTCTCTACTCCTACATGTAACTGTTTGTATTTACGTTATATAAACCAGATTCATCATTTTAAGGATTTTCTTAAAATTTCTTTCACTAAGAGCAACACTTTGCACAAGTCATCTTTGTGTGTACAAGACTGGACGATGATTTGTAGTTACTGTATTTATTAGTAGAGAGGCATGTCTTTTTGTTTTGTGTCATTGTAATCACTGTTGATAATTTATATTTTAATTGTTATGTTTTATTTTGATAACTCCTTTCACAATAAAAAACTGGAGCTAAAAAGTAAAAGACATGAATGATGGAAAAATGCAGAAAGACCAAAACGTGAACTCTGAAAAACAACAAAATAAAACAAGATGAAAATAAGGCAACAGGTGTAAATATAAAGACAAAAGAAAATTGTATAGTGGCAAATCAAATCTATGAAATTGTATGTTTTATTCCTTCATTTATTGTCAACTCCAGCACATTCTAAACCCACCACTTTCAATACTACTGTTCCACTCACAGTTAAACCTCTAGACACATAGACAGCATGATTGAATTTAATTCACTCAGGGCATTACATACATACCCGACACATTTCATTTTATGCATTTGGCCGCTGCTCCCTCCTGCCAAGTAAGTCAGTCACGTCACTCAACCACAACAGCTTTCTGACTTCATGAACATCTGATCTGACACAGTGACCACTGTAAGTGACAAAACTATCATGTTGTCGGAATTAGCACGAAGAGTCAACACGTTTCAAACAGAAATAAAGATTGATTCTTGTTTTTTCTGCCTTTTAATATCTCCTCCAGTCCCAGCGGATAATATTTTGTATCATTAACTCTGGAAACATGAAGGAATGCTAAGAAGAGACAATGAATCTGTGCTATAAATTGCACATCACCAACTCCTCTGCTTTGTAGGCAAGTGGAATAAGTGACTTAATGGCCCTGTTGATATTACAGCCACAAACATTTTATTTCAGCTTCTGTGTTGCCTTTTTATGCTCTTTGGAGAATACTGATGCTGACGCTCTCATGGACAAAGGCAGCAGTGTCACCCCAGCACCCTCCTCCGAACCCTCATCAGCTCCATCCGGTCTAATCTATCTAACAGCGCCCTCCCACAGCCTCGTCCTCCTTTTCACAACTTCATAGCCCTGCTTTACCCATTACCCTTGGGCTGGAGCTGCCCTTCTCCAGACCACACTGACATTCACATGCTATTTAGAGCCATTAGGCCATCAAGGTCAGCACTTAACTTACATTTTCACAGCTTCAGGCAGCACTGTTTGCTTTCTTTTTTTTCCATTTTGCCTTTTCCCCCTCTGTTGTTATTGTTGTTTTTTTTGCAGCAGAATGCACATGGGGTAGTGAATTGCTCATTAGCGTCTGCTTCTGGTGCCATAACATGAGCTGAAAAAGGAAACGGGAAAGAACGCCTGAACAATCATGCCGACATTTTGAGTCATCACAGTTTCAGCATCTGACGAATTAGCTGGCACTGCAGGCTATTCCTATAACCCTGCGGAGAACATCTTGATTCTTAAGGGGGAAGATGGGGAAAAAGGCCAAGGATATGTCAGTTTAATTAAAAAGCCACATTTTAGCAGGATGAGAGGATAACCTGAATGGAAGCCGGTGACGGATGATCTGGTAAATGTTCCAGCTTCTTTTGATAGGCAAGTTAAGGTTCATAAAGTTCTCGATGGAAAGGAGGTCGGCTTGGTCAGGAACAGGAGTTTAGAGGGAAATCGTAGCTTGTCATGGCTGTCTGGAAGAAATGAAATATAGTGTCCACAGTCCAATGCACAGCACTTTGGAAAATATTAGAAGGAACAATGCAAGAGCAACAAAAATCGTCCTTAAGAGCAAAAGCAAATACAGATATATCTAATAAAATATCTGCTCATGGTGTCAGTAAGTTAGTAAAATCCAGAGGTGGGTAGTGCTCAAGTACATTTACTCCCCTACATGTACTTGAGTAGTTTTTTTTTTTCACTTTTACCCAGTGATTTGTGATGAAAAAAAAGTACATACACTCAGTTACATTTGGCCACAGCTCAGTGAGTAGTAGTCACTGTTATGCATTCAGAATTTCAACAAAATGTGCAAAATAGTCAACAAATCATTAACAAAATGAACATAGTAGGCTAGATAATAGACAAGATATAAGCAAAGGAAACAAATGATCAAAAATTATGTGAAAAAGATTTTTTAAATGAAATTAACAAGATAATCCACAAAATAGAAAAATAAGCAACAAAATATCAGCAAAATAAACATCAATAAAATGTTGATAAAATCAGCTAAAGTAAATACAAAATATCAACAAATTAAGCAAAAATTGCAAAATAATAAACAAAATACTAAAAATGAACAAAGTTACCAAAATAATCAACATTTAAAAGCAAAAATAAGCAAAATGCAGTATATTAGGGTAAAGCATAATATATAAATATAATTATACATACCTCACAAGTTACCTACTACTTAAGTAGTTCTGTATCTGATACTCTTTACTCTTAAGTACTTATTTTTATTCTACTTCTACTTAAGTCATTACAATTATAAGGTAAAAGTGATTTTACTCGAGTACTGTTCCGGTTTACCCACCACTGCTAAATATTTGGGATGTCATTTGAGCTGGTCATATCTGTCTGTGCTCGATGAAGCCAGGTTCACCAAATTTCATTTGGGATCAGCAACAGTGGCGACATTGTGAAAGTTCAAAATCAGTTTTGGCATGTACCGGCACAAGTAGTTCAGTGTGGGTATGCATCGCTGTCGAGTGTAATTCAAGATCTTTTTTTTCCATTTTGCTGATTATTTTGTTCATTTTTTGACATTTCTTTGATTTTGTTCACTTTGGGAATGACTTTATGCTTTTTTTTTCTCTTTTTCATAAATAGCATATATATTTAATTTAGAAATTCCAGTATAACAGGACACACACTGTAAACAGGCATACACAGAGAAAAAGACAACAGACAGTGGGTAGAAGATTCATGATAGAAAAGGAATGACAGACAGGGAGCTGATGGTGATTTCCATTCAAGTGAAATTAATTTAATTTTATTGTCATATCTACCCATAAAGCTAGTCTTTGATAGGATGAAAGTGACCTAGTCTTATCTGAGCAGCCCAATATCAGTAGATTACAATCCAAACGGATCACCACATCATACTGTTTCAAAACTACGTATTCCTTTTGTCCAGCTTAGTTCATTTTCTTACTAATTTAGCTATTTTTTGTTCATTTTCTTAATTATTGCGTTCATTTTTGGTTGGTTTTGGTCATTTTTTTATTTGGCTGGGTAGGGCGGCCAATGCTGTCTCTGTGTCAAAAAGAAATTAAGGTAGGTTCATTAAATTTGGCATATTTGCATACTTTGGAAGCAAAGCTCAGTGGTGGTGCAGTGGGTAGCAATTGTGCCTCACAGCAAGACGGTTCTGGGTTTGAACCCAATGCCTGGGTTCTGTGTGGAATTTGCATGACTACCTGTGGGTTCTTTCCAGGTACTCTGGCTTTTTCCCACAACCAAAAACATGCACCAGGTGCCAGGTGAACTGGCCACCTTAAATTGCCCATCGGTGAGTGTGAATGGTTGTCTCTCTCTGTCAGCCCTGCGAGGAACTGGCGACTCATCCGGGATGCACTGCACCCTTTGCCCTAAAACGTCTGGGATTGGCTCCACTTCCAAAGATTAAGGGGTAGAAAATGGATGGATGGAGATCAAAGGCCAATGTTATAGGGTCATAAAATTTCAAAGAACTTTTGTTCAATTTTGCAGATTGTTTTTTTTTTTTTTTTTTGCCGCATTCTGTTCATTACTTTGTTCACATTGGGATTAACATGATATTGTCTACCGTAGTTTACTTCATTATCTTACTCATTTTGCTCATTTTTGTTCCTTTTCTGTTCGGTTCATTTTTGGTTCATCTCGGGTGAGTGTTTTCTTCATTTTTCTATTTTCTGCATTTTCAGCATCTCTCTCATGTGCCATTCTGTAATCCTATATGCTAACTTTGGTGAACCTAGCATCATTTGTTTTAGAGTTAACAGTGCATTGTACAATGTTGGGAAACTAGCTAAAAGTCGATCGTTTGTGGTTGCCTGATATTGGACAGGCAACCTGCCAGTCAACCTAGCTTCCACAGTTGTCAAGCTAGTATGTCTGTCTATCATTTAGTTGCTTTCTTACCTGTAACAGACGTTGAAGGAATCTGTCTCTCCTCAGTCGTCATATGGTTAGATAAGCTACAGCTAATAGCTTAGTAACAGCTTCTATTGTGACTTTTTACAACTCCTCAATTGGGTTCATGACCTTGGTTGTCCTATGTTCTGTTTTTTTGTTTTGTATTTGTTTGTGTCTGAAATAAACTAAACTAAACTAAGACCTTGTGCAGATATGAAGTTGTAAGCCATGTTGACTGGCTGGTCACCTGTCTAATCATTTACAGAGGACAGACGGACAGCAGTGCACTGTACGTCTTGACCTTGTCAGCAGAAGAAGCAACGTATATTGTCTGTTCTGACAACTGACAGCAGGATGAATTATAAAAATGGTACATAAGCATCATGACATATAAGCAGGCACAAGATGAGGCTGCATCTGAAATAATGGCACATAATTTTAATCCATTTATGTAAAAAAAACAAGTGATTGCTGTAAAAATGCAAATATTGGCTTTACTAATGAATCTACCCCTTGCAGAAACATAGTAGCAACATATTTTTTCCAGCAACTGGGTTTTTATTGTCCATTACAGTAACAGGCACAATTAATTTCTTAGTTTTTTTATTGTCTGCTATCAAATCTTATCTATTATTTCATGGCAAATTATTAATATAGAGATCCTTGTTCCACATCTGGCTTTAGTGCCATGAATAAAACAGATTATGGTAGTGATTTTGATGAAATAGTTCTTTGTGAAATGTGATAAACATCATGTAAACAACCTGAACGACAAAACTCAAAGGAAGAAACAAAGTACAGTATGTCCCAAGTAACCAACAGAATAACTGAATGCTTCCAAAGGGTTATTATATGAATGCATGGATTTAATTCTTCCACTTCTTTGACATTTGTGATGTTCACTGTATTACATTTGTCGTTGTTTCATAAAGGGAAAGTATAATGAAGACAAACTGAAATGAGCTCATGCCCGAAAGAATTGGCTGGAAGAGGAATATTCAGTCAAGTAACTGCATTAAGATAACATGACCATTTAATTTGCTTATGTTTTTTTCCAAGCCCTGCAAACACACATTGGATATCTTTTGTTTTCCTTAAAGATATTTGCCCATTGATCATTTCTCCTGGAGCAAATCCCAGTGGCACACCCCAGCTGAGCAAATCAGCACACTATAAATTAGCTTTAATTTTGTAATGACAAATACATTTCTGCTGCAGCGGGGGTATGACATCCATATTTGATGAGCCACTATAGCTCACATCAAAGGTTTCAATAAAGTAGCTTGTGAGCTTTTTTTTGTAAATATGCAGCATTGCACTTAGCAGACTACAGCCTCTCATTGCCTGGCAACTGCACATAGGCTATTGCTCATTCACAGCTCTGCGAGATGTCAGGGTTTGGCGCTTATGAAAATTGAACTCCAAACTCATCTTCACCCCGGGCTAAGAAAATGCTGAACAATGCCTTGTCATATTCACACTGTGAGAAACTAATTTGTGAAGTGAAGCAAGCATCACCACACCTAATGTCACCATTTGACATATTGACCAAGAAGGAAGTAGGTGGTGTTGAACAGGTGAAAAAGGAAAGTGTGAAAAGGGGAGAAATTAATAAAGTGGGTGGGATAGGTGGAATGCAATGGGGGAGGGGGGTTCCTTTATTACAGTAGATTCATTCAACATTTATTCCAAACATTAATTTCATTACGCTATCACAGCTGTTTCAGGGTTGAGGAATGAACGAAGAACGGAAACAAATTGCTTTTAAGTTCTGTAGAGCATTCCCTCTGGATGCCACTGACTGGGATGCTTCTCCCACTAATTAAATCCACCCCTGTTGTATTTAAAAGCGTAAGATGTAATTAGAACATTTAGTTTCATTAACACTTGAATTTTTCTCCCCTCCTACATACCACAATATAATTATATTCAACATATCACAAGAACCTGACAGGAACAGAGTTGCTATAGAGATGACCAGGGCTGAGCTGTGCTTGGAAATCCTTCAGAGTTTCCGACACGGGGAGCCATGCACAAATAAAACCACTAGATACAAACAAGCAAAAAAAACAAGACAACACCATGCTCTCATTTTATTCTGTAAAGTCATGAAAATATGCAAACACATGTATAAACTGCTACATTTTCAACAGCTCAGCCGGGAGCACCACCACCAACCTTCAATGTAGCAGCAAACAAGCACATTATTCAGTCCACATTTCTGCACACATCCACGCCAGAGATGCACTTTTCACTATAGGAAGAAAAAGCTTCAGCTCCCCACTCCTCTCCTGGTGTGAGTCGACCTCCCTCCCTCTTTCGCTGCCTCTCTGTAACCTGGAGTTGCAGATGCTGCCGTGGGTGTCTTCTTCGTCTTCTTCTTCACAGCCCTCCCTCTCCACTGAGGCTTTGAAGACAATGCAGCAGAACTCAATTGCAATGTGAGGGTTGCTGTCCCTGCCATTAGATTCCCTATTCTGATGTGAAGAATGAAGTGCATTCCTGGTCCCCAATATAATCAATTACCTCAAAGCGCTCAAACAACAAAGTCACCAGGACACCTCGTACTCACGCACTCATACACGTTCAGCTTTCCGACCTATGTGCCCTTCTCTTTCCATTAGCGCTCACCTCTTGCAACTACTCAGTCACACTATTCTGTCAATGCAGATGCTTCTTCATGCTGGGGAGAATTTCTAACAATAAGCTGTACTAGCGATTTACTTGGTGCTTTACAAATCAATAGTTATAATACTGAGCCACTGGCAGCCGGCAGAGGAGAGGTCACAGATGTTACAGACAGGTCTTTGTGTCGGACAGAATCTACTGGAAAATGCCTCAGCATCTTAGAATGCTAAGCCCAGATACGGCTGCTTATCGGTTGGTGAGAGCACAGCAGAGAAATCACAATGAAACTGCAACTCCTCAGTGAAAACACAAAGATTAAAAAGATCTACCGGAAGACCTACAGGAACCTGGACATCTCTTTCCAAACACAGGAATCCTTAACATATCTGAGCTGTTTACATTTTTTCATTATAAACACCAAATAAATAAGCAAAAATGACCATGAAATAATAAAATAATAAATAAATTTAACAGCGTAGTAAACAAAGTGAAAAAAATGAACCAAAAATGAATTAAATACACAAGAAAATGAACAAAAATCAACCAAATGTGAACTTCATACTCAAGAAAATGAACAAACATAAACACAATTAACCAACAGTTATCAAAAATGAGTTATAATCAAGAAAGAAAGCATAAAGAGCAGAGTCGGGGGAGAATGAGTCATCCCAGTCAGGGTGTTTGCAGCATCTAATATTCCTCTGAAGTGACACAGCCTCATCGTCCCTTCCTTCTCATTTTGCCTCGATTCTGTTACAGTTATCTTCTTTCATTTTTCTTCAAGTTTCTTGATTATTTTATTCATTTTATTCACGGTTGTGCATTTTCTTGATTATTCTACTCAATTTTAATTCATTTTTGTCTGCGCTGTTTATTACATTGCGCCTTTTTGTTTGTCATCTTTCACCTTTTGATTATTTTCTTTGTTTTTTGTTCATTTTTGTTTATTTTATTTTTATAATATTCATTTTGGTCTATGGATTTAGTACTAATGACAAATTATGTGTAACAGTTCAGACAGGATAAGAATTCTCTAGGTCCAATAGTCAGGAATTTGCTGTATTTTGTCCAATAATAGGGTAATAGGAAGAAAATTACTGCAAATGTATAAATTATGAATGCAAAGTCTTATGGCTGGAGAGACTATAAAACTGATGATACGTCAGATTTTTGAACAGAAAGTCTATATTTACAGAGCGTCTAACTCTAGTCTCCATAAAACTTCTGTATTCATACAGTATTTAAAATACATAGCGCATTAGGAGGATACTCCAGACTGAACAGATTGCCATGGTTACACATGCTTGAAGCACTCTGCTATAAAAGCTGGTATGGACACTTATTATAAGAACAGCAGTAGTAACAGCATCTGAAGAATCCTGACAGCAGTGTAAGTTTTGAGGAAAATAACAATCCCTATAAAATGTGTTGCAGACACGTTCAGCGTCATTTAATCTCGTTTTCAGTGAGTCACTCTGCAAAACTGTGCTTTTTAATATCAGCAAAGCACAAACGAGTGATGATGCATAATAATGGTACATGTATTGTGTCTATATAGTGCTTTTGAACCTGAGCATAGAAAAGCCCATAAATTCACAATAGTGGAAGAAGTGTCAACACCATGTAAGTGAACTTGTGACAATGTGAATACAGTATATGCAATTGCAAGTAAAATTCCTGCATCAGTCAGTACCTTACGTGTGTAAAATTAAGAAAGTATAATGAGCAAAATGGACTCAAATATGAAAAGTAAAAGAAGTCACTGTGTAATAAAATTAACCCTGTCTACAGTTCACTGTTCGTTACAATACTTTCGGAACCATTTCACAGCTGCACATGTTTATGGTTGAGTGTTAGGGGGTTTAATCAAGAGCATAATAATATACTTTCTGGTCAAAAAAGTCACCAGCTAATTTGACTAAGCTGGAGATCACTTAAACACAACAGAGGAACTCGTACACAATCGAGAGAACTCAAGAGATTGTTACTAATAACTACTTGGCTTTAAGAAAACTAACTTGCAATGAGGCTAATCAGAAAAATAGGGTTCAATTTGGCAGGGAGCATAAAGACTGAACTCTGGAGCAAAGGTTATGTCCAAATGTCCCCTGTTCATACCCGGGTAAGGACAGAGGCAGACCAAGTCATGCTCCCATTATGCTTTTTCCAACTGTACAAGCCTGCGGGGGCAGTGCTATGATCTGCAGTTGAACTAAGTTGTCAGGTCTGGGTTCAATGAAGTTATGTGCTCAAAAATGAGATCCGGTGTCATACTCCAAAATGACAAGTCCTGGGGTGATGCAGCCGACAAGAAATGAATGTGATTTGCACAGTCTCTCTGACTCCCCCACCAAGGAGACAAAAAGACTGCTCTGAATTATCCTCCTAGATGGATGATCTTTAGTGCAAGTGGAAGTAACAGCTCCCCAAATGGTGGGCAGTGCAACTATACAAAAAACAGCAAATGGCTCCTGCATAATGAGTGCAACTCTGAATGGAAATAAATATTGTGACATTGCATGAGCTTGTTGAAATATTGCCATAATGAATGTATGCTGTGATTAAAGCTCAACGCTGCAAGGAAATATTAGTGTGTGAACCATGTGTCCTTAAAATGTCAACTTTTCAGTTTTGTGACAGTGCTTTCTCCCACAAAATCCAGAGGGGTTTTAAAGAGTGAATTTAGATTTGAAAATCGACACATTCATAGTTTTCAATGTACAAAGAGGTGATGAAAAAAACAGAATCTGAAAAGCATCTAAAGCTGTCATACAGTGGATAAAAACCTATTCACCCCTGAGCAGTAGAGCAGAAGAATAAAGCAAATGGAAATACAAACGTACACATTTGTTTACATTACACCACTTCAAACTCTTACCCTGATAGTGGCCCAGAGCTGGTGTAAACAGTTTATGATTCAGTGTCTTCGCCCTGGACAATTCAACAGAGCAGACTACAGCAGACTGAAGGACCATTGGTAAAACTAATGTGGTCCATTTTATGACACCTAACAATGTTTTTCTTTGATTTATATTCTTTTGGTGTAAGAAATTGTGAAATTTTAGGATTTCCTCTTGACACACAAAGTATGTTCTCACACACCTGATGCAGTCAGACTCAGTCTGACAGTATCTCTGTGTCAGTCATTGATTTGAAATATTGATTTTATACTACCTGCTGCTCTCCAGAGGCAGTGCCATCAGTGGCCCATGACGTCAGTGCTGTGTGTGTATGTTATAGGTACGACTACTGGCCATGCTCAGCTGCACCTGTCAGGGAATTTTGTAAGTGTTATTGTTTGCTTTGTTATTTCTACGTTGAAATTAGTTGGTGGTTGTCACACTGAAATTTAAGGATATAAAAAGAATGCATAATACTGAAGGTAAAAATAATGAATAATCCCCCATAATCCTTTGTTGCTGGAAAAATTCAGATCAGGTTCCGTAAGTAAACATATTCAAAGTGCACAGCAGGGTTTGTGTGAATCAAAGCAA
>JAQQAE010008416.1:0-15242 GCA_029823295.1 Pseudamia nigra | reverse complement strand
CTGATATGTTTTCTATGTGTCACAAACATCTTCAAGAAAACATATCAGAACAGAAGCTGCAGAAAAACCCACAAGAAAACAATGACCTGGACGACTGACAATCTTCACTGACATGTACATGGGTTGGTTTTTTTTTTTTTGGAAATACATGTATTTTTAAGAGTAGTTGTTTTGTTGAGTACTGTTCACTCAGTCAGCTTTGATTGTGATAGTTTCACTCAAGAATTTATGTTTATGAGTACTGTATTTTTCGCACTGTAAGGCGCACCGGATTATAAGGCGCACCCTCAAAAAATGATCCATTTTTGGTTTTCTTCCATTCATAAGGCGCACCGGATTATAAGGTGCATTACGCAACACAAAACTTAGATAAGTCAAACTTTATTAAAAATTCAAAATATTATAAATTAAACATTTATTCAAGGCTTTCCACAATAACAAAAAGTAATACTAAAGCATTTTGACAGATTTTTGAGCGCCGTGTACCACATATTGACTTTGAACCGATTTTACCGTAAGCACAAACCATGAAAAAAATCCATATATAAGGCGCACCGGATTATAAGGCGCACCTTCGATTTTTGAGAAAATTAAAGGATTTTAAGTGCGCCTTATAGTCCAAAAATACGGTATTTCCACATATACTTGAGTTATTACAATTGTAAAGTAACGGTACTCTTGAGTATCATGTCTGGTTCATCTGCACACCTCTGTTTATCTGTGTTCACAAATATTTAGTCAAATGTGTAAACGCTGCTATTTTTTAATATCTAACTATTTGAAAGAAATCTTACAATAGACGTTTGAGCCAAAGAAATGATGCTCAGTAATTTGGTACAGTAATGTGATTACAGTTATGTGGTACAGTAAAGGAAACATGTTTGTTCTCACAACTGTGTAAAAAACTTAGTGCAGATTTGAAAACATAAGAGATTGTGAATGTCAGTAAATAACCGATACAAAGTTGTACATTTCACACAATTGTTTAATTAAAGTGCAGCACAAAATAAGGCATAAACACAAAATGAAGATGAAGAAGCTGTTCATGCAGTTTCTTCATCTCTTCCTGGTACTGATCCGTAGTTGCAGGATAACCTCGGCACCGGGGGAACTCAAACATTTTCGCATACACCTCTGCGTTCTTCTGTGTTCTGTTGAGGTGGGTTTGTATACAGGTGTCTGCGCAAATTTCCAGCAAACACTAGACCTTGGCATAGAAGCAACTCATGAAGCCACGACCATTGTTTTGACATGAGTATAGTGAACGACGCGGTGATTTTTCGTCATCGTCACGTATGGTCACCGTGCTCGTATGCGTGCAGGATTAACCGTGCCGTGCCCTGGCCCACCTGTTCCAACCGCACTGAGGCACGGTGCTAGAGCGCAGCTCGATTGTACTCACATTACTAAAATGATCCGCGCTAAAGGTGTGAAATGCGCCCAGGCGCGGAACGAACTGCCAGTGTGAGTGCACCCTTAGTTTCCCTTTCAAACCAGTCTGTGCTGATATGCAGAGAAACACCAGACTCAGACATAAAACAAGCTTTATAGCTTAGTTTTCACTGGGTTTAACTGATGAATAATTATTTTTTTAACCACAAATGTAATTATTCATAGAAATTCCTCTAAACGGTAAAGTAATCAAAAGTAGTTTGTATTATGTGTCTGTGTTTTTGAAATTTAAAACATCTCCCTGTGTATTGAACAAATCCTTCATGGGCTGTGATGTTTTTTCTCTTATCTTGGTCAGAGTGCACTTGACCACTCGTAAAATGTTATCTTACCTGGAAATGCAAAAATAACAAAACATTGGTACAGTAAATGTCACAAATCAATTGGTCCTAATAAAATAAGAGAAAACTTGTTCCGATGTAGTTTTTTTGCATGAGGCCCATTGTTTGTTATTAATTCTGTGAAAATCTATCAACGCTTTGCTGTAACCCACAAATTTAAAGACGCAGAGTGGATGAAGAATTACACAAAGTATTGTTAGAAAAGTGGTCGTGGACAAAAATTTGGCTACAATAGGCTACCACAGCTAAACATGAAAAAAGGTATTCCTACTCTGTACTCCTCCAGTTATACTGTTGACAACTTGTGATCTACTTCAGCTCTAATGAGATGTGTCATTACTGACACATTCTGGCTGAATTACTTATTTTTTTCAGACACAGAACTAAACACTGTATCTGAGAAACAGTCACAAAACCTTTTACTCATATCACATCTGTTGCATTACCAGTGGATGAGTAATCAAACTGAATATTTTATGATTAAAT
Organism: Pseudamia nigra; assembly: GCA_029823295.1. Classification (NCBI taxonomy): domain Eukaryota; kingdom Metazoa; phylum Chordata; class Actinopteri; order Kurtiformes; family Apogonidae; genus Pseudamia; species Pseudamia nigra. The sequence goes on along the minus strand of JAQQAE010008416.1, from coordinate 12,963 downwards.
ATAACATTTGTAACTTTATCCTTTGTGGAAGCAATATGACAACTGTTTAAAGATGAACATCAGGTATGGACACACACATTAGGCATACCTTTCTCGTACACCTGCGATCAGTGGTCGTAAAGGTATGGACACTGTCAGCAACAGTGGGATTAAACAATGCTTAGTTGGTAGTAAGGGTCCCAAAATGTGCTGCCATTTCCAGTTTAAATTCTTGATACAAGGCAGGATGGATTCATGCTTTCAATGTGTTTGTGCCAAATTTTGACCCTATCATCTGAATGTTGCAGACTCATCAGACCAGGCAACATTTTTTTTTCTTCTGACTGATTTTGCTGACTCCCTGTGAACTGTAACCTCAGTTTTCTGTCTATAGCTGACAGGAGTGTCACCCTGTGTGGTCTCCTGCTGTTGTAGCCCATCTGCTTCAAGATTCAGTGTGCTGTGCTTTCAGAGAGGCTCTTTTGCATTATTTAGTTGTAACAAGTGGGCATTTAAGTCACTGTTGCCTTTCGCTCAGCTCAAACGAGTCTGTCTCTTCTCCTCTGACCTAGCATCGACAAGGTATTTTTAGCGAAGACTGTTCCTCACAGGACATTTTCTCTTTTGCAGACCATTCTCTATAAACCCTAGAGATGTGTGTGAGAGAAAGTCCCAGTAGATCAGCAGTTTGTGAAATAGACCTACAACCATACCATGTTCAAACTCACCTAAATCACCTCACTTTGCCACAATTTATTTGATGCACAGGTTAAACTTCAGCAGGTCTTTAGCACTTCAGGAGGTCACCTGCCACATGATTGGCTGATTAGATATTTGTGCTAATAAGCTGTATTAACACGTGCACTTAGTAAAGTGGCCGGTACGTGTACGTGCACCTTAGTGTGCGCCACATATTAAGTAGAAGGGGCACAATTGCAGCTTGAGCAGTACCTGCTTCTGATATTTAACAGCATGATGTAAGCTCGGGGTTCTCTGTGAGACAGTAGGTGGCAGCACGAATAAACCCTAAGTAATCACAATGTAATCGGTAGCTTTATACTGGTATTTTGAGTTGATTATTACATAATTATACTCAAATCCACCTTCTGTTAAAATCACTGATGTGAAAGTAAGTCGTTTTACCCCGACAAAGATACAGCTGCCGTTTTTCAGTTATCTCACAAACCTTACATTTTGTCTTCCTGCAGAGTATATTTCCAACTGCTCACTTGTGGGATGTCAGGAACACTGTGCAGTGACTCCATCAGGGCCTGCTTGCTACTGTAAGCCTGGTTATGAGATCAGCCAGGATGGAAAGACCTGCAAAGGTGAGTTTTTGTGTAGCAGTGTTACTTGTTAAATTGTTGTATGATTTTGTCCCACGTCATCCCAAGTCTGTGCTTTATTCCTGGATAAAATTATAAAATCCAACTGTTTTAATCAGCACCAAACATAAGCAGGTGTGACTAACATACTCATTTGCCCTGTAATTCATGGTGTGCAGTGAATATAGTGTAGAGATTTGTGTATACCCATGAGTAAAATGTTGTGCACAAAAACAAAGGCAAAAGTATAATATGAACACTACTCTTTAATAAATAATACATTTAATCAGCAATTAGGCATTATGTTTTTAGCTGTGTTTTAATTTGTTCCTTTCTTGTCAGTTAAACAAGAAAGGAACATGATGTACTACATGATGTGAGAAGTAAGGCACTCTGTGGGTTGTGTGGTTCAGATTTTGATGAATGCAGTGTGTATGGGACCTGCAGTCAGACCTGTACCAACACTGAAGGCACATACACCTGCTCCTGTGTGGAGGGCTACTTGTCCCAGCCGGACAACCGCTCCTGCAAGGCCAAGAATGGTAAGTAGTAGGTCTCAGCTCAGTGACTCCATGTTCATTTACTTGAGTGAAGACAGATGTTTCATTGATCCTAAGGAGGCTGTAGGTCCTGTTCATTATGATCTATGTTGTTGATAAATTCCAGTACCAGTGGACCGTCTCCCTGTCCTGCTGATTGCCAACTCACAGAACATCCAAGCCACATCTCTGAGTGGCACCACAGTGCACAGCCTGCTCTCCACCAGCACCAAACAAACAACAGCCATGGATTTCCTTTACGCACAGGAGAGTGTCTGCTGGATCCACGTAGGAGACTCCCCTGCATCCACACACCTTAAATGTGCCAAAATCCCAAATCTGAAGAGCTTCGCAGAGGAGAGAGTCATCAACATCTCCCTCAGCCTACACCGTGAGTAGCTAATGCAGTGCCATTCTCGTTCATTCATAGATTTCACTTTATTAGGATGTGCCATAAACTTTAACACTTGCTCACAGAACTCAAACACAGCCATGAGTACACAACATCACAGTATAAAACAACTATCTCATACGGAAACAAGACAATTTGTACTATTTTATTCCTACAGGCAACGTACCTATGAGGGCATTTTAACTGAAAAATTCATTAGCTTGAAAAGTAGGTTCAGCACCTGTGGCTACACAGCTATCTGTCCAACATTTCATTATTTTTATGCTTCTGCAATGCTAATAGCTGACTGGAGGCATTATATTTTCAGGTTGTCTGTCTTATTCACATGAATGTAATGACTCAGGAACGTCTGGATGGAATTTCTCCAAATTTGACACAAACATTCATTTTGACTCAAGGATGAAATGAGGTCACTGTGAACTCATAAAAAACACATTTGTCTCAACGTGGCTCTGGGCCATGACAAAACCACACCGTGTGTTACAATGAGAACTCATTCACACGACATAGGTTAATTAATTGATGAGATGTGAATATGAGTATATCAGTGGTGTAGTGTCCATAACGTGTCGTGGTGTGTCTGCGGTGCTGGAGGTACACAAAATGAACAAAAGGAAAACTTAGGAAGAATGCTGCTGCATTTGGGAGGGTGTGCACCTGTGGAATGGGAGAGAGAGAGAGAAAATGAGCAGGTCACATTTATGCCCTCTAGTAAACACCGGGCCCAGGTGTAGTCCACAGGCAGACAGATCAGCTGTCAGTCCCCCAATCAGCTGTTTAGCAATGCAGGAAACAGTGCTCCTGTCAGAACACAGGGGTTGCCACACCTTAAGAGCGTGCTATAATGTAAAAAAAATCCTTTATTAAATATCCTTTTAAATCTCCTTTTATTAAATTGATTCAGAGTCCTCTTTGCATTTATTATATGGGATTAGACATGGATGTACACTGCTTCTTAGCTGAATGGCAGAGAGAGTACATCTAGTTTACCTTACACCTCTTTTCCACTTGTCGTACTAACTTCCCTCGTATCAGTATGTATATTCTGCGTTGCACAGCATAGGACCAGGTACCATACAAGACTGTAGAATATTTTTTGGTCTCTGCTTTGCTGTGGTTCCAAGAAAGCCAAGACAAGAAAAAAAAAATATATGAAATCAGATCACTGACTATGCTTAAGTACGTAGTAATATTGTATTGAAGGATGCCATGTTGAGCTATCAGAAAGTCTCTGAAAACACTGGTTCAAAGTTTTCCAGTAGGCTGAATCTTGACAAAACAGCCTCATATTTAGGTCTAAACAGAAATGTTCTCACCTGAAGAAGTTGTAAAACTATGTTTTACTTCAAAGATTAACATAATTATAGAACTGCTTGTTTCCTTGTTCACACTTACTTGTTGTAGTAGTTGCAGTGAAGTAATGTCAATATTTTTTAAAACACATTGCCACTGTGATCAGCTGCTGACTGATACCGGCAGTGGAAAAGCAGTGATCTAGAGTTAAAACCCAGCCAAGTCGAGTGAAGTCGGGTCAAATAAATGGATAGCATGAGCTGAAATGGCGTATCAGGCACATTCTTTACATTTGGTTGTATTTCTTTCTTGACAGACAAACTTGTATAACAGCAGTACAGTACATTTTACAATTTGAGCTTTCTGACATTACTCTTAAGAAATCATGTCATATTTTGTTTTTTGTCCACTTAGAGAGAAAAGCAGTGTAGAGAAAGTACCAGGAGGAATGTTGTCTTTCTGTATCTGTAAGTCAGACAAGTATGCATATCCGGCATAAATGATACATGCAGTAGATGTTGAAAGATAAAAACAGAGCAGGACCTAGTATTTCATATTTGAGCATAAATACAAACAGGTGAGCAGAATAGAAATATAGCCAAAACTGAAATACACAAGTCCTTTGGTCTACTGTTCTTTGCCAAAACACCATTCTTTGTTTTTCCTCTGCCTGTGACTCATATGTTTTGAGAATAACATGGGTTGTATTTTTCCATGGCTTGACTTTAGCAAAAAATTAAATACACAAAGGCACAAAGTAAAAATTAAGCCAGAAGAACACAGTGTCAATCTTAAGATGTGTCTGATTATTTTCCCATTCATCTCTGTGTAGCACGTGTCCAACATATTAACATTTAGGAGAAATGATGATTTATTATTTGAAATCTATTGTTAATCAGACTCATTTCTTCCCTTTGTCCTTCCCATAGCACCTCAGTTTCACCATTTTACCTACACATACATCCTTGGAGTCTACAGAGAAAAAACACTTATCATGACAGAAATTTTATAGTGCAGATCTACAGAAAACAGGCAGATTTTGTAAAGTTACTCAAAGAGTGGTTTCACTATCATTGGAAATACATTTAGGATACTACATAACCCCCTGAACCATAATGATTATACGTAAGACATTTTCATTTTGATCTACATTGTAACAGGATAAGAATCAATCCTTTCACTTCTCTTTTTGAGCCTATGATCCACCACATCTGTTGTTATTACATAATAAATACAGCTTAAATCCTGATTGTTCCCAACACACATGCACAGTCACACAACCACGGGATCCTGTACAATAAGACAGAATGAAGAACTGCCTGAGGGATAGGACGTACATGACTGATGCTGAAGCATTATCGTTTTATTGCACAGAAATAAGGCAAAGGTTGAAAGGCGTTGCACACTGTATCCAAGTGGCAGTATTGTTAGTATCTGGAGCTTTATTTAGGGACAAGGAAAAGACGCTACATATGGCACAAATAATTAGGAAAGGCCTGAATAGTAGTCATGCAGATTCCCAGAATGAAATAGATACCTGGGATGATATGCAGTATTCTTTGAGTACCCAGCCAACCACAACCTGCATGCATAAGCACAACAAATCTGCAACATCAGATGTGATACAAAAGGACAAATTTCTGTCATCTGTTATGTCCGTATTGTGGATCTGTTGGACAGGCTGCTGCCATGTGACTATGACAGAATAGGAGGAGCAGGTTTAAGCTTACAGTAAACATGGACAGAGCCAGAAACCAATGGCAGGGGTGAACATACAGGAAATGATGCGCGTGTGGTTGCAGTGACTCATGACCTCAGTATGCCACAGATGAGTTGTCCAGATGTTTCTCCACCCCCTTGCACTCTCACTCGCTCTATTTCATCGCATTCCCTTTTACCACTTTTTTCTTACTTCTGGCTTTTTCTCCCACATCTCATGAAATGTAATCTTGTTTTTCATCCAAATGTGACAGTGCCAGTTTTCTTTTTGCAAGTACTAATTATGCTTAGCATTCCAGCTCATTAAAAAAAGTCTTTATGGATATACTAAGTTAAAATTTGTAGTACGTTACTGGAAAGCACGCAGATACTTGTGCAAAATTAATTCACTTGTAATACACAATTGGATTTTAATTAAATTAAAAATGTAAATCATTTCCAGCTGCTGTGGCACTTCTTATGATATTTATTCAAAAACTGTTTCATTATGACCTACATAAATTATGCGTACAAAAGTTATTTATTAGGGCCTGTGCTGCCTTAAATGGAGTAGGAAACAAAGAACATTTAAATGTGTAGAAATCACCAAAAATGAACATCGTTTATCTTGAAGTATGAAAAATGGAGATACACATTTGGAAACTTTTCCACAAGTGAAATCCCAGAAGTGAAGCTTGGATAGAGTTCATACAAGTAGATACTGGTGTTCCATGCTGTGCACAGCAGAGCTGATCCCAGACATGACTCTTTTCCCTCTGTGTAAGAGCCTCAGTGCCTGCTCCCCCTGTACAGTGGGCTGCTTAATACAGACACTGGCCTGAAATCTTATTATAAGGTCACGTGCTGTAAAAAGGAAAGCCAGTCAGCACATTTTTAGATCTTCTCCCTTCAACACTTAGTTCAGCTTCAAACCTCCCTCCTCCTTCTTATATACATTAACCCTTCAGAGTGCTATACATTTTTATGCTTTAGTCCAGATTTTAGTTGTTGACGTTCTCTCCTTTTTCCCCTACTAACCTTGTGATTCATCTTCAGGAACATTGTTTTCTGCTTTGCCTGCCTGTGGGTCTTGTGTGACGCCTGGGCCAGATGCTTAGGGGACTGTTTGGGAGGGTGAGAGTTCTGCGAGGCGAAGTGGGGGTTGGGATGTAAGACTTGTTGGTGTTTAAAGCTTCAATCACAATTTAAAGATTGCATAAAGGGTGACAGAGCTGAGGAATCAGCGGTATGTCTCCTGTGTTAAAAGTGAGTGTGATCACAGTGAAATTATGAGCAGTGTGTGTCTGCCTGTGTTTTGCTCCCGCATGCAGCATACAGTAAAACTGTCCAGTCCCACTAAGCAGTAGATTTTATATATACTGTATATTATAAAGACAGCCACTTGGTTGTTGTTTTTCTTTGACCAACAGGGAGCAACAAGATTAACAGGAAAACATGAAGAAAACAAGTTGTTTAGAGAGCAGAGGGAAAAAAATGAAGAAGGCAGGCCATTCTGTTTTTTCAATTACACTGTTGTTTTTTATAGCATACTTTCAGACAGACAGAATTGCAGTTAATGAAACCAGACTGTTTTCCCACCTCTGGGGAACAGACAAAGGGGAGGGATTGGGGAATGATGCATGGAGGAAGAGAAAGAAGAGAATGGGAGGAGACAGAAAAGTCTCTGGTTTTACTAGAGCCATTTCTGTTTTAGGAGAGCTGAAGGAAAATGGGGTTGTCAGAAAACAAGAGACACACATCTTTGAGGGCTTTGAGCATAATTTTAAAATCTGCTCATTTTCCTTCGTTTGTTTACCATTTCTTAATCAGGGAATCAGTTGTGTGGCAGCTTGAAGCATTTAAACAGAGAACTGTGTGTTAAAAATTATGGGCACCTTTGGGAAATATGGCCCCTGATTCACATAAACCTCAGAAATGTTGCTGCACAAAGGCCAAGTTTTCCTTGTTGAAATCAGATCTCTCAGCTCCTCTTTCTTCTCTTCTTCATCTTCTTAATCCTTTTTTCCTAACTCTTTTTGTGCTTTTTTTCTTTTATCCATTTTCCACTTTTACTAAAATCCAAAAATATTTGAATGCATTCCATTTCTCTGTCTTCGCTGGCCTCCTCAGAGAATATGTGTGTGTTTTTCTAAATGCCGAGGACTCCTCTGGAATTACAGCTAGATTTATTGGCCCATTGCTGGTAAGCTTTCACTGTATGCACTTTTATTGTCCTTTGACGCCAAAGAATCTGCTTTGTTATTTCCCCCACCTAAGCTTTTCTGTCCTGGTTGGAGAAATTGATCCTCCTCTAAATCAGAGCGGTGACCCCAGCACTAGTAAACACACCACCATGGTGGACCGCTACCCTGTAGCACTTGAGCCCTGCATCTGTAGTCTCTGAATGTATGATGGCTCTGTGGACAGCAGAGCTTGTGGCAGTTGTTTGTGAAGCACTCCTCTCAGGTTAGTTTACTCATGTATGGGTACATAATATTAGCTATAAAATATACTATATTTCAACATGGTGGTATATTATTTCTGATGTACTGTGAATGCGCCCCTTTAAATTTTTTGCTGGTCTACAGGGAACTAATAAGGCATATTTAATAACATACTTGGTAGTTATTGTAGCGACTATATACTGTATGTATCATCTTTTATATCCTCTTATTAAATTTCCAAAATGTAAAATCAGTGCAGTGTTGTAAAATGCTGCCAAGAAATCACAGCTGAGTACAGGAAATTAACTATCATTCTGGACCTTTAGTGTGTTAACATTTTGCTTTCTTTCAACAATAGCTTTCTTTATTTAATTCTTGGCTAAGAGTCAGTGTGGCCTTGCTGGTGTTTGACAAAAGGAAGTAAAAGGAGGGAAAGAGGGACCCAGGGAGAGTGGTATATGCATGTCTCATGTTATTCTTTTTCACTGTTTTTCTCCTCATTCAGAACCTCCCTATGTGGTCCTACGCCACAGTCCAAATAGTTTGGATTGAGCAGGGGTATTCCAAGTTTTTCTTTTCCTTGTCTTTCTCTCAGTTCAACTTCCAGCAAGTGTGTGTGGTAGCATGTGCACACGGCTAGGTGGGGCACTGGTCTTCCCCATGAGTTAAGCCACAGGAAAATATACCCAGCAGAAGCTACACACCCAGTGTTGCTTAGCAACAGCAGCATCACACTCACTGAAATAACAAGCAGCCTGTCTCATTTTCGAAATGTATCTTAGTGACTTTGAATGACAGGTGCATTACCTAGACTCTTGCTAATTGGGGTTGGCTGTCATCTGCTTTATCAGCCAAGAAAACTGCCCCAAATCCAATCCTGAACATGTGTAATATATGTGTGTAAATGTGTGTGCATGTGTGTGTGAATGTTGCAGTAAGAGTGAGAGAGCTGGTGAAGTAGCTCCTACACCACACAACTGACTAATTCACTTTATCACGTGACTCTGAGTCAAACCTTTTATCTGTATGCTACAAACATGAAAAAAACCTCAAACCCTCAAATTCTATGGCACATTTAATGAAACAGTTTAACTAGCAAAAACAGTGTTTTGCAACCAGTATGTCCCAACTCACCGCCATCCTGCTGTCTCTGTCCAGATGTGGAGCAGATGGCCATTGACTGGCTCACCGGAAACTTCTATTTTGTGGATGATGTGGATGACAGGATCTTCGTGTGTGACAAGGATGGGCAGACATGTGTCACCCTTCTGGACCAGGAGCTGTACAACCCAAAAGGCATTGCTCTGGATCCCACCATGGGGCAAGTTTACATTTTGTTTTGCTTTCCCCTTGGACACATTCAAAGATTACACAGCCAGGCACCCAATGCTGTATGTCTGCAATTCAAGATCCTCCTCTGTGAACCCCATGCAAAGTCATGTACCTCATGAGAATGAATCACGTCAGATCATTATTACCCAACCTTAAAATAACAAGTTGAAATGGGAAAAGGCTAAACAGAGCTCTTATGAGCACAGATGTTTTTGCTGGCAATGCAACACACTGACCTATGGGTTTGAAGTGTAAAAGGATGTTTTTGTTTTAGCTCTTTTGTTTATAACAATTCATTCTGAATTCCTGGAGGCGAATGTATTTGTGTGGCACGCTCTTTTGTGTAAAAACTGACACATTCAATGAGTGACTATGTGTATGCATGCAGCCAGATGCATCCTTTTTATCCTGCTCACATTCTATTGTCTGCTGTAATTGGTTCTTCCTGTAAAAATGCCTTTTAATTCACTGTAGATTATTTCCTTGTAGTTTTCTGTGGAGGGTGAAAGAAAGGCAACATAAATAAATAAAATATAATATAATATAACTGCAAATATGATATTATATTTGTTATGTTCACTTTAGGATTACCTACAATAGGTGTCTAAATATATATAAAACATAAAAAATATTTTGTTTTGAAAGAGTCACACAGTGGATGATGGGTGTTTTCTTTGATAAACTGTACTTTAACTGATGGAGGTTTTGATGATGCCCTTTACATCTGTCAACTCAGTGAAGACCAGTTAAGTTTGTATGTCCACTAGCTGTTCTCAGTCAGGTCTTGTCTTTTGTTTCTACAGAAAGGTTTTCTTCACAGATTATGGGCAGATCCCAAAGGTGGAGCGCTGTGATATGGACGGCCAGAATCGTACTAAGCTTGTCGACAGTAAGATTGTATTTCCTCATGGCATCACACTGGACCTTGTCAGCAGACTGGTATACTGGGCTGATGCCTATCTGGACTACATTGAAGTGGTGGACTATGAAGGCAAGAACCGACACACAATTATCCAAGGGTTGCTGGTAAGAACACCTACACTGAAACTGCTCTGAACACCCCATTATCTCCCATTTGCACAGATAACCTCTGAAAGTTACTGTGCTTCTGTTCATAGCCTCCTAAAAGCTAGTGCTCTCTGCATGTTTAGAGCTCCCACTATATCTATAATCGCTTTATGTTTCTCTAGTGTACTGCTGTAATGTGTTCTCACACAGTGAGTTATGAGCAGAGAGAATGTGTAGACATTTTCTTTTTCATTAAAGCAGCTGATTAATAGTGTCTAATACTGTGGCTGTTGATGCTGTGGTGTTGGTGAAGCACAGTGGCTCTTAAACCTGTCACCATGGGTTTAACTGTTATCTGTGAAGAAGAAATGGCTTTAATTTACTCTTTGAGCCTAAGGCCAGACAGATGCACTTGTGCACAATTTCCCAGTTGTGTGTGTGTGCACCTGTGAAAGGGCGTTATGTGTATCCCCCAGGTAAAGAGAAAAATAAACTTTATTTTGTGACTGTAGTAAGTGTAGACTCTTTTTCTAATCCCAATTTAAAATCTTGGTTTGCTGTTTGAAAGGTGATCAAAGAGATTTGATAATTATGATAAAAAAAACATTTATTTCACTGAATTAAATTGTCAGGAATCATTAGTAACCCACATCCTTTCCTGTTAATCTGCCTCATGTAATCATTGTATAAATAGAAACTATAATGTCAGATGGAGAAAATGAAAGTGTACTGTACATCACTAATGGGCACATTACTTCAGAGACATTCAACCACAATTTCAAGGTTTTTCATTCAATGATTAGAGAAGTGTTAATCTGCTTGATCTTTGCCAGATTTTATACAATGTACAAGGAGGAAAAGGTGATACAGGGTATTAAAGCATGTGTCCTTGCAATGCGGCACCATTTTCTGCTCAAATTACAGTATCTCCTCAGCAAAGCTTTGGTAGGAACTCTGTCATTATAGAGAGTGTCAATTTCTGTATATCCTGTTAGTTTTTCTGTGGTCTATTGTGCTGTACACACCATGCTCTGATGGACTTTATTGTGATGGTGACAATTGAAAGTAGACAGGACGATAGTGGAGAGGGGGGGAGCTACCTCTTTGCCCTCACTGCTGTTTGTCTACTCAGATATGAAATTGCTCGCCCCCACTGTCCTTTGAATTCATGGGTAAAAGTTAGTTCTGTCTCCTTTATTTCAAGAGCAGTGGAATCATGATTGCTCTCAGTCAGTTCAATCAGCATGGAACCATGGTAGAAAAATAATTTTGCCTTTAGACTCACAGCCAAAATATGGATTAAGTGTGATTATTTTGCTGTGAATGAATCCTTTACCTAGTAAAATGTTTTGGAGAAGATTTGGTGCTAGAATGAGTTTTGGACTAATTCAGTGAATAGAGTAGGTACACAAATATTTTATAAGACCATGTCTGTGCCATCTCTCTTGCTTTTCTCTTATTCATCCACTTTTAAATCTCCCATCTGTTCTTTTAGATTGAGCACCTGTACGGTTTGACTGTGTTTGAGAACTATCTCTATGCCACCAACTCAGACAATGCCAACATGCAGCCTAAAACAAGTGTGATTAGGGTCAACCGCTTCAACAGTACAGACTACCAGGTAGTGACAAGAGTGGACAAGGGTGGAGCATTACACGTGTATCACCAGAGACGCCAGCCACCAGGTAGCCATCTGTCTTTTAATGCACTTATGTCTCATACATACCTCAGTGCTGCACGAATGTTTAATGATTTTTCCGGTTTTATTCTGGGTTTTTAGTGCGTAGCCATGCTTGTGAACTGGACCAGTTTGGGAAGGCTGGAGGATGCTCTGACATCTGTCTGCTGGGGAACGGCCATAAGACAAGAACCTGTCGCTGTCGGTCTGGATTCAGCCTGGGCAGTGACGGCAAGTCCTGTAAAAGTGAGTTTGAATACTAACGTAATAAAGGTACTACTAAGTGTCTTAGATATACTGTACTGTACCATGAGCTAGTGCTGAGAAATATGGCAAATAATGACTTCAGTTGTCAGTGAATTCACTTTTTTCTGTGTACAATCCCAAATTCCAAAAAGTTAGAATGCAAATAGAATTTAAGTAAAATGTAAGTAAAATCAGAATACAATCAAATGCAATTTGTAAATTTCATAAACCCACATTTTATTCCCAATATAACATAAAAAATGTACCAGATGTTGAAAGTGAGACATTTTACCATTTCATGGAAAATATTACGCAGCTCCTTTTGAATTTGATGGCAGCAGCACATCTCAAAAAGTTGGAATAGGGGGAACAAAATGCTGGAAAATAAATTGTCACAAATCAAAAACAAGTGGAGGAGCACTTGACAACTAATTGGGTTAATTAGTAACATGAGTGGCTATATCAGTAACATCACTGGGTATGAAAGGAGCATTTTAGAGAGGCAGAGGCTCTCAGATGTAAAGATGGGCAGAGGTTCACCAATCCAACTGCATCTAAAAATTGTGGAACAATTTCAGAAAAATGTTCCTCAGCATAAAGTTGTGAAGACTTTGAAGATCCCACCATCTACAATGTATAATATTATCAAAAGGTTCAGAGATTCAGGATGAAGATTGGATGCGGAGGCATTCATCTGACCACAGAACAGTTTTCCATTTTGCCTCAGGCTGATTTAAATGAGCTATGGTTAGATGAACACAAACAAATGCATAACAATAAACAACAGGTTGCATTTAAGTATATGTTTAGCTTGACTTGTGTGCAGAGGAATTTCCCATTTTGTGATATCATTTAAGAAGATTTCATTAATAGAATGAATTCCATAGATTATCCAGGACTATTCTAAAACAACTTCAAACACATCAAGGTCACACTAAACTATGAATCTCCACAGACATGCAGTGTAATAAAAGAACTATGGTGTAGATAGACATGTCTTCATTTTCTT
>JAQQAE010008415.1:0-15242 GCA_029823295.1 Pseudamia nigra | reverse complement strand
GTGTTAAAACTAAGAAGTGCAATACACTCAGGCAAAAGTTGAAGTGCGGGCCATATTCTATTATATTTTTAAAAATTCTTGCGGGCCAATTAAAAATGGACCGCGGGCCGCAGTTGGCCCGCGGGCCGTAGTTTGGACACCCCTGCATTAAGTCAAATAAAATGAGCTGAATCTGAGTTTTTATCTTTTTGATTAAATTAAAATCAATGATTTACCCAGTTTGATTTTGTCTAGTAACAGGTGTGCGTTTCTGCATCCACATCCGTGTCCTAGAGTACATCACCTGTTGTTGAGACTGTTGTGCTTTCAACCTGTCAGTAAATAAAGTATGTGTATACTTTGTGACGGAGTGTTTTCTGTGTTTGTGTACCTGTCTGTTGGTGTGCAGTTCCCATGCAGACTCCAGCTGTGTGGAGATGTTCCTCAGGGTGACCACCACCCCTCTGGGCATGCTCTCCACAGCCTTGAAGTGGTCATCGTACAGCTCCCGGGCCATGCTCTTCACTTTCTGCTTCGTCTTCTCCAGCTTCGACTTCAGCTTTCGGCCTCTCTTCCCCGTCCAGCCAGTCACAAACTCAGAACCTGAATAACACACACATAAAAAAAAAGTTTTTTACATTCTCAATCTCAGATGCCCTTTTCAGTAGTTATTACAGTGTGATCTGGCTCAGCTGGATATGCCTTCTCGTCTGATGCAGGATGTCTACAAGTTTAATGCTTTATAAAATTCAGTGTTAATTTAACAAAACTTCAGACCAAGTTTTGGGCAAATCAGCCTTTACTGGCTCAATCTGCAGGCAAATATAATGTGGTTCAATACAAAGGCGGGTTTTATGAACAAATATTCTTATTATGAGTTTAGTTAAGCAATACCATCTATGGTTTTCCTGTGAGTTAGTCCACAAAGAACACTGTTGACACTTGAAATCCTAAAGAGTGCGTGTGAATTTCCTTGAGGGAGAGAGAGAGAGAGAGAGAGAGAGAGAGAGGGAAAGCGAAAGAAAGGAGAGCGAGAGAGAATCTATCAATCTCTTATCACATTACATCAAAACGAACAAATTTTTTTTTTTAAAAAGCCTAAAAAAGGACCAAAAGAATCCACATATTAATGAACAATATGAACAAAAACACTCCACAAAACGCATTCAAAGTAAAAAGACAAACATTAGCTGCAGCTTTAAACACACAATTTATACTAAAAAACATGGACAATGTAACATTCAAAGCAATATTTTAATGTTTGTTTCTATTTTACACCTTATTTTTATTTATTTATATTCATTTACTTGACTGTTTTGTTCATTTTGTTCCATATTTAGTAAAAACTTTGTCCCTTTACAATCAGTTGATTTATTATTTTTGTGATTTTTTTTGTTTCACTTTCTTCATTATTTTGTTCATGAGTGAGTTCATGAGTTTTTTCACAATTTGCCTTTTTTGTTCATTCATTCATTTTTGATAGTTTAATTTATTATACCGTTTAATCTTATTCATTTTCTTAAGAGCTTTATTCATTTTGTACATTTGATGCATCCGTTTTATCTTAATTTTTGTTCATGGCGTAGTTCTTTTTCTTCTTCTGGGTCATTTTGATTTATAACATGTCATTTCCTTCAGTGGACAAAGCCACAGGAGCCACTGGGGAGGGGCTAAGGAGCCACAGGGTGCAGCCCCCATGGCCTGTACAGTAAAGTGGGGATGGTAGCGCTTTCATTCTGAAACACAGCATGGGTCTGGACGATCTGAGACATGAGTTTCCTCACCCAGCGAGGTCTCTGCAGTGAAGGAGTGCTTCGTTCCTCTGTTGGACTCGAACACAAAGCCGGGCAGGTCCTCCTTCAGGATGGTGGCCTGCTGTCCGTCCGAGTTGTGGATGGCGATCTCACCCTCCTTTAGGCATGTCAGGGACCAGTTCCCCACCGTCAGCTTGGTGGGTCCCACGGAGGACAGGATGGGCTGACTGGATGTCACCGGCTTCACCTGACTCCGAGCGCGTTGCAGCTTCTCCAGGAACTCGCTGCGAGACTCTGCACGATAACCCGAGTGTTCACAAGCAGCCACATCAAAAAAAAGAAAGGCAACTGATTCATCTCTATGGAAAATCTGCAAAAATTCATTGCAAACTGACATGAAATGAATAGAATAAGTAGTACATCAAGAACATGAAGGAAAAACACATCACAACATGAAAAAAATCAACAAGAAAATTTACACAATTACCGCAAAAACTAGAAATGATCATGAATAAACTTGCACAATGTGAAAAAAGTTATAAAGAAAACAAAGAAAATGATCAATTAAGAGAACACAGCGGGTGCCAGTCATACCAGAGCTGTCCGAGCCCCCCTCCGGACTCCCACTGGAGTACATGGTGGCCAGTTTTCCATCCAGGATGAAGCGAAACCAGCCGTTGGATCCGTTGGACAGTTCAAGGGCAGCGGCGTCGGACCAGATGTAGAGACAGTCCCGTCCTCTGATGATGGACCAGTCCCTCCAGTGGTACGGCTTCCCCTGCTGGATCTCACGAGCGTCCTCCTGCACCTCCTCCTCCTGATCGAATTTAAAAAATACAATCATGTTTAAAACACAGGGAGTTAGGATTAGCCAAGGTAATGATGGGATTTCAGCGACGCTCAGCCCCATCAGCTGGACTCTATACCTTCTCAGGCTTCGCTTCATCCTCGTTCTCATCATCAGATGCCGGTCCAGCAAGAGTCGACACCTTGTTGATGACGCCGAGTCGGGCCAACTGGTCGAGGAAAACGTCTCCACCTTTATCCACCAGGTCTCTGATGATCTGCAGAGCGAGGAGGTGGCCGTCATCATCGTCCTGAGGGGGAAGACAGGGTGATGAGCTGGGTTTCACTTCAACTTGCTGTGCTTCAATAAAATGTGAAGCAAACATTGCAAAAAAAGAAAAGGCTCGTGTCCAAGGAGTGTGGTTTTTCTTCTGTCGACTGGACTGGAAATTTGATTTGAAGACGTTTTGCTACTTATTCAGGAAGCTTCTTCAGTTCTGAAACGTCTTCAAACCAAATTTCCAGTACAGTCGCCAGAAGGAAAACCACACGCCTTGGACACCATGACCTGGATGACTGAGAATCTTCACAGACAACAGGCTTGTGTTTGTGTCCAACTGTAAAGTTGACTCTGTACTTGTGTAATGAGGTCAGCAGGTGGTGCTGTAGGTTACATTGCTCCAGTAAACAGCAGAACAATTCAATCTCCTCAGCTCACAGATAAAACATGTTTTTACATATTTCAATGTGGGAAGACGTTGCAAAAGGATGATCGATCAGCTGATGACCTACTTGAGTTAAACATTCACTATGTCAGAATTTCAAAAGAAACATTTCCATATCCAGATTTAAATAGCTAAACATGTCAAAAAAAGACCACAAACAGAAACAAAAAAAACTTCAGTGTTACGATCGAGTTTCCGTAGGCATAGATTTCAGCCGGGGTTTCACGGATATGATTGACATTTCGGACGATGCGGGCGTGGTTTGTGAATTTTCTCCCAAATTAGCCTGCATTGGAAACAGCTGTGTTGGATACGAGCTGATAAGGCAGCCAATGTGATGCCATGGTGGGACAGAACACGTGGAGAGTGATGATATAATTAGGACCGAGACGCTGACAGAACAGGTGGAGAATCGAGAGAGGAAACAGACCTGAGAAAACCAAACCACATTTGATTGAGAATCGAACTTTTAAGTAGAACGCTAACACTTATGTATATAGTCACCTTAAACTCTGAACAACAACAACCCAAGAGCGCGTTGGCCGTTCCATCAGAACAAAATACGTGGACCGCCAGTCAAACGGACTCCATGGGTGCGATTCGCCCAACCCATAAGCAGACGTGTGGGGTTGAGTTTGGCAAACACACCCCTCATCCTCCAATAGGAAAGGGACAAACACATCACCCAGGGCTAGTATAGAACACAACACAGCTCAAGTTCTGTACCTACACGTAGGGTCTGGAAAAGGTTTCGTTATGGAGGGGCTGTCTTGGGAGCTTAGAGAACTGAGTCATAGCTAAGCTCGCCTGCCCTCTTATAACACTCAGTTTCTACAATTTTCCAACACAATAAACGGAAAGGCATCAACTGAAACCCAAAGAGAAAAGAGCATAAAGTATGACTTTAGACATTTTTGCTTTTCAGATCTTTTTTTAATTGCCATAAAATAGCGGGCATGTGGATGATTTAATGCCTCTTAAACGTGTGACACAGCTGATGTGCCTAAAATGAAACAATCCTTAAATATGGGTTGTGATGCTAAGGGATGGGGTTAGTCTATACCTCTTGGTCCAGCACCGTGGCTGTGATCTCCACCAGAACAGTGGGCAGGTTGTGTCCCGTTTCACTGTCACACACCTCCTTCAGCAGCACCTCACTGCTATAATGAACCATCTTCCTGATCAGAGCCAGACTGGCTTTCCTGGAAACAAACAGAACCGTACATACAGGGTGAGAAGTGAAACATTAACCCGTGACGTTCGGTGAACAGAGTCACAGCCTCAGTTGATGCTAAATCCGTGTTACCTAATAGAAGGCAGCATGGTTTGCTGAAAAGTTTGTGCAAAAACAGGCAGAAGTCGCTTCAGGTAGATGGGGGCCATTTCTGGGTCTCCTTTGGGTTCGCTGCCTTCCTCCTCCTCCTTATTCACATCCTTCTTCTTCTTATCATCTCCTTTGTTCACAGGACACATCCAGTCTCCTGAAACACACATACAGGGATGAATTAAAGTGCAACTTCATCCTCGATTTTAACACTGCTTGGTGAAGTTTTAGCATCTGTAGGCTAGCAGTTAGTTAGCTTCCCCTACGCTCCGCTGGCACCCCCACCATTCATACAATATGGTTGCATTCTGTTTTTGGCTCCAAGATGACACTAATATATACAGTCTATGGCACAGACTGTCTTCATTTTACAGCTCAAAAAAACATATTTAGTATTTCATGACAGAGATTACATGCGCTCCTTTTCCCCACAGACACAGCATGGTGTGTTCACTGACCCGGAGACTGCAGGATGGCCACCACCTCGCTGTGTCCTCGCTCCCTGGCTTTGTCCAGAGGCGTCTTCCCATCTTCGTCCCTCAGGTCGGGGTTGGCGCCGTGACGCAGCAGAGTCTAATGACATGGAAGCGCCACATCAGCGCAAGGCAGAAAAATACAAACTGTGCTGTACTGTGGCTACGGCAAACAGTAAATGCAAATGGCCGCACCTTTGCTACTTGTGGCCGTCCAAAACAAGCGGCATAGTGCAGTGAGGATGACCTCTGGCCTCTGTTTACATCCGCCCCCCTCTCACACAGAAACTCCACCTGAAACATTAAAAACAGAAATGACAACCTGCGCCGGAAACAAACTGTTCCCAAGAAGCAGAACACACACAGTAAATGACAGCTGCGCGATTCCCGTTCTGTACCATTTCCTGTGTGCCGAAAGCTGACGCCCAGTTGAGCAGCGTTTGTCCCACATCGTCCATGAAATTCACCTCAAAAGCTGTAAAATAAAAGAAAAAAAGAAAACGAAAAGGTTGTTGGAGAAAGAAATATCCCAATAAAGTGCAGATAGTTGCAAACACTGCTGCAGTACAACAACGAAGGATGTTTCCCCTCCTGCTGCTGCCGGTGGCTTGAAAGTCGCCATACACCATTATTTGTGACCTTTCTAGCTCTGAGAAAGATGGAATAACAGCTGCATGCACGATTGTGTATTTCTTCTGTATAAATCAGCATTGGTCATATGAGTCTGTTTCTGGCAAGGGAAGTGGACCACTGCCACAAAAAGAAGTGACAATACAGCTTTTCTAATCCCTCCACTCACTATAGCAGGTATTTTTACAATCACTGGGAAGGAACTCAAAGAAGCTGCTGTACCAAACTTGCAACGTAATGCACACTGCGACCGGAGGGAACGCTCCCTCTGCATGAGTATGCGGACTTAGCGCAGAGTATAAATGGGCCTTAAGTGTAGTTTTTACCTCCGGTGTCGATGGCGTCGATGAGGGCGTCGGTGTCTTTGCTACGGATACAGTCGATGAGCTGTCGGTGCGATCTCTCTCCTGAACTGTCCAGTCGTCGCAGGCCCGGGATCCGGCTTGTCGATCCCGCCGTGGATTTGGGAAGAGCTTTCCGACCCTCGAACAGGAGCACGAGCAGCAGGTCCACTAGACGCATGGTGTCCAACACACAGCGCTCGTCCCCTCCCAGGGCCGATTCCATGGAGTCAGGGAGCGCCGAGCGGAGCAGGTCCTGACAAAGAGGTGGAGGGTTTACAGAGAAAAGCAGTGTTTACTAAACTTTCCTACATAAAATGAATCTCATAAGAAAATGAATATGACAAATCAGGAAAATAAAGAAAATAAACAATAGAATGTAGAAAAACAACAAAAAATAAACCACAATAAAAAAGGGAAGACTAATAAAAGTTTCTACAACCCACTCAGGACCATGAGCCTCAGTTTGTCAGAGTCGTGGTTATTCGACTGGACCTACGTGTGTGACAAGCGGCGAGCCTCTGCATAGCGTCGACAAGAGGCTGACGATGGTCGACACCTGGTTGCTCAGTTTGGAGTCGGGGGCTGAGGGGGCGGCACCTGTCGAGGTCCGGCCAGGCTTACAGGAAGAGGCGGGGCCCGGCGCTGTGCCGCCAGCAGCCGCCATGCGGGACAACAGCTCCTCTGTCAGGCCATGCTTCGCTAAAGGGGCGGGGTCAACTCCGCGGCGGGTGAACCTGTCAGCTAATGAGGCAAAGCAGCGCAAAGCACCGTCTGACACCTGGAAGAGAGGAAGGAGTCATCAGAAAAAGGGGAAAAAAGGGGAAAAGGGTTTGGACTTTAATAAAAACACATACTGCATTTTAAGTAGGTTCATTCTCACACATCCATAGAGTGTGGATATTAAATTTATCTCAAAATAATACAGACAGTCTCATCCTGTGACCTGGTCTCTGGTTTATCAGCCGACTGCGTTTCTGCTGACTCATGCTGTGCCTTTAGTCTACATTGTGCACTGTTTCTATTTTTCCACACAGAATGTCACAGAAACATTTTCAATCTGATGAAACAGCAAAAAAAAAGTTTGTCTGCAGTTTCAATTCTAAAGTGTGGCGTCAACTGCTGGCATGACTGTCACCTGGTGGTCTCTAAATTTAGTATGGGTGCAATGACTAGTCGACAGCAAAATTAGTCAATGACTAGTGGACGGGTGGTTAGTGATGTCATTGTGTGCGTACCGTACAACATGCAATAAGCTAAAAACCAATGTTTGGCCACAGCCAATTGAACTCACTTTATATCAGTGAGTACGTTAACATGTCACTTAATAAAACTAATTATTGCGTTTGTCCGACTAAAACAGGACTTTAAAAACTACCTGTAAACATGTCAGCTCGACTAAAATCAAAGTTTTAACAGTCAGACAGTCTGGACACAGATGAGTCGGACTGGAATGGAACTAGGTGTCCTGTGCATGCGCTAGAGCAGGGGTCCCCAACCACCGGGCCGCAGACCGGTACCGGTCTGTGGGTCAATTGGTACCTGGCCGCACAGAAAGAACACATAACTTACATTATTTCCGTTTTATTTATTATCTGATTCTGAACGGCGTTTTATTTTGAAAAATTACCAGATTTTCTTCACCTTATTGGCTTTCCTACATCCGCTGCCTTCTTAAACAGGCTGCGTTGGCCGGAAACACATAATACAGTACATTACAGCTAACTTGAAGACCTCAAACTAGCAAAATGAATGAAAAACAAACATCTTTGGAAAGTTTGTTTGCGCAGGATAAAAGAGCCAGTGAGGAGCCAGAAGAGGAGCCGACGACTTCAAAGACAAACAAAGCTGCATTTGACAGACAAAACCAGGATCCGATTGGAAATATGGATTTATTACAACAGGTGGTTCCCACGCACCGAGTCCGCTCTGTATAATATGCAGCAACCGGCTCTAATGAGGCAATGAAGCCTTCGAAACTGCTTTGCCACCTGGAGACCAAACATTCTGCATTAAAAGACTAGCGTTGGTGTGAAGCAGGGTTTTCTGCAGTGACAGAAACCAAAACAAAACTACATGCAACACGCTTCAGGTGTCATTGTATCTCGTTCCCCCTCGATGGGAACGACCGGTTACAGAGAAACAAGGTGCGGCTCCCACTGATTCAACTTCATGGCGAGTTGCATTTTTCACGTACTTTATATTTGTTCTTGTGGTGGATCTTATGTTGAAGGCGTGTTTAACCTTTACCGTTACGAACAGAGAGTGTGGGGCTTGGAGGCCGTTACCGGTACTCGTGTTACGATGTTTGCGCGATAGGACGCTGCTAATAAAGTTGTAAACACAGCAGATTCATGTTAATGATGATATTTAGAAAATACCAGTTTCTATGCCAGTCGTATAATTTTATTTTGTTGTTGAGGTGCCGAGTGCAGAACCCGGTAAACGTCAGAAATTTTTTAAAAACCGGAGAAAAACGCTGTTCAAGTTTAGCGACTTTCAAAATGCCATGACTAATGAAAATAATAATAAACAGCAAGAACATGGGACCATAACAACTCTCGTACGTGATTGAGGAGACTTTGAGGAATACAGCGCCATGCATAACTCGATTTTGGCTGCGGTGGTGCTGATCAGGTTGTGCAAGTCAGTGCCTCATTTATCCGTCACACCTTAAAGGCCGGTCCGCGAAAATATTGTCTGACATTAAACCGGTCCATGGTGCAAAAAAGTTTGGGGATCACTGCGCTAGAGCGCGGCATTAAATCCTGACCCAGGAGTCGGACAGCATGTCAAAACAGAGGAGCGGTGGCTCTACTTCATGAGCATACGGCGGTTTCGTCTGCCTTCATTTAACACCATAACATCACACTATGTACAAATTTGCAGTGTTGTCAACTGCAGTGCCAGTGTACCTCTGGGTTGCTAGCTCACAATTGTTTATTGTTGTAGTTTGTGACATTGTTTGTCCAAATATGGCTGCATCCTGTTTTTGGCTCCAAGATGCCATCCAGGATGACACTAATATGCAAACTATGGCACAGCTTCTCCTCAAAAAAGTTAAGCCATTTTTGTTGTTGCACTTTCGGTTTTTATGGTGTGTTCTGTTCTTCTTCCACTTCTACCATGGACAGCACTGCGCAACACTGCCCCTGTAATTTCTGGTGGTACTGCTCCATTTTCTGCAAACAGCTACGCATCTGTAAGCTCATTGAAAATCCACCAAATTACTTGCGTAATGTACACAGAGTGTGGACCATACACGTACTTCACATTGAGCAAAAATGGGCCTTAAGCCGTGCATGTAAACGTACTAAGCGTGGGGTGTTTACTGTCAGCCTGTGGTCTCTATTAGTGCGATGCATTCACTGTCACCTGGTGGTCCTCGTGCTTCAGTAAACTGGACAGAGACTCCACACATGTCTCCAGAGACGAGTCCTGCGGCTCCATCTTGCTGCAGAGACGGGACACAACGGCCATGGCGGAGTGCAGGGTATCTTTGTGGACGAGGTGTCCGCTGTCTCTGATGAAACTCAGCACACAGTTAAGACCGCCAGCCTCGAACACAGCACCGGACTCCCTGGTACAGATCAACTCCAACACCTGGAAATAAAACACATTCAATCAAACCCGCTGTTCTGAGACAAACTGCTTTAAAAAATGCCAACAGACCATGAATCAAATGTCTTGATCAAAAGGAAACACTTGTGCAAACTGCAATTGGACTCTTTGTTTTCGTTCAAGGCTTTAGGTCCTTTATGAGACTATTAAGGAAAACCAAATCTTCACACATTCTTCTGCACCATTTAATCTACTTGGACATGCGAAATAAAATCTATCTGCGGTAACCGATGAGGAATTTTCCAAGACAAATTATTTGTTTGAATCAATGACCACCATTACCACCATTCAAATCCGATAAAGAACAAAAACAGTGTAAAGGTCTGAAATCCTCTGCTTTTCATTTTAAAAAGCTCCAAATTCTGATCAAGAAACATCAGTACCAAGATGCATTTCTCATCAACGCAAGCAAGAAGAAAGATAAGACTGTTTTTTATTTCCTCCAAATGTGTCCAAATTCAAAGCCACAAGCTTAATGGTGTAAAAATAGACGAAGAGTGTCCATCGACGTCGTATCAGACACAAGACGCACAAGTACAGATAAAGACGAGGTTCACAACGTTCTGCTGCACAGTGTGGATCTGCTGCCTTAGGTCAGAACGAACACAGCGCACACACCGACAGGGAAAACGTTAGAGCAGCTCTAACCCAGTTCACACGTCATCAGAACCTGATGGTTGTCAGCTGGAATCAGACAATGCGAGGGTTTTTTTTTTTTTTTTTTAAATCAGATTCACAGTAGATTCCAACTTTTAAATGAAAAAAAATATATCAGTTGCTTGGTGTAATT
Organism: Pseudamia nigra; assembly: GCA_029823295.1. NCBI lineage: Eukaryota > Metazoa > Chordata > Actinopteri > Kurtiformes > Apogonidae > Pseudamia > Pseudamia nigra. Next base: position 4,819 of record JAQQAE010008415.1, on the reverse strand, counting down.
TGTCTGGGATTACGGAAATGCAAAATGCATCCTTCATGGTTTTCTGTTCTGTTCTTAATGTAATTCTGAAATCCATTTACAAAATATTTTCCAGTTTGAGATATTTTGATGGAATTGTCACAGAAAGAGAACCAGAACTAAGAGTTTTATAACCCAGGTTGTGTTTTGCAAACCTGAATTTCCCTTTCAGGCAAAACTGGAGCTTTCTTCTTTTCTTTTTTTTTTTTTTTTTAGTATTGTATAGCATGACACAAGCCTTGTGAGTGCTTGCCTCCATTGTCGCTATTTGCCTTAAATAAATAATTTTTTAAATCATTGTTAGCACAACAGTGGCAAACAGTTTTTTTTTGGCCCATCACTACAGGTGTAAACTCATCCTGTCAGATGCACCATGAGGCGATGTTCAGCTACAGATGAACAGGCAGTGAATCTGTTCAGTTTATCACGTGATGTGTTCAGTACCGCGGCAAAAGAGGTTACGTTTTTTGTCAGCGTTGGTTTACACCATAGCTCAAAAAGTTATGAACTGATTTGGAAGAAATTTTCAGGACAGGTCAGAAAATGGCATAACGACCAATGGATTAGATTGTGGTTGTGGTCTGGATCATTGTCTGGATCCAGAAGACTTTTAAAAGGATTCTTCACCATTGTCAAATTCAACATTTGTCCATGGAAGGCCACAAATAACACCTGGAAAATTTTGCCAAAAATACACAGGATAACACTAGGGGTGTAATGGTTCTTGTATTTGTACCAAACAGTCACAGCTTGGTTCATGCAGTCACACGACGAATACAGAGAGGGGAAAAAAAGGCCGCCACACATTGCAGTACTCACACTCCACACACTCCAATCCAGATGGCAGTAATGAGCGTTCAAAGCTTTTGCCAACAAAACGCGTAAGAAGAAACACCAAGACATATTAGCTGTGTCCTAATTCAATGGTTGCAGCTGCCGTTGGCCGTGAAGACAGCTGCCGACATGGGCTGTGAAAGCGACACCTAACGGTCGGTAAATGTGACTGTCGAGCCGATGGAGGCTGGGCAATTTGCCTAAATTATTACAGCTGTTCTTACTCTTGCATAATGACATAGGTACATGTCGCCGACCAGAAAATGCTTAGAAATGTAAGATATTTCACTCACATTTGTGTTTTTTAATGGAATTAATGAATTGGAAATGCTCCATCTTCTGTAATTGTGTATTTCTCATAGCTCCCTGATTCGGCAGTACTGCTGTCTGTCATGCGCGCAATGCATTGTGGGATACAGTGGGCCATGAAGGAGCCATCAGTTGTAGCCTTCATTATCCGGCCAACAAATAGAAATATTATAAATTAAAATAGAAATATTATAAATTGCCTGAAAAAAATTAGCTGTCAATTTTTTTCTTGGTGATCAGAAACTTCGAGATATACACGCTTACATTTAACACCAGAACCAACGGCGAATCTGTCGTTTCCAAAGAAATGCAACAACACCTCCTCGTACATCCAAATCCATTTGTTTCAAGGAGAGGGCTTCCCGTGTGGAATCCCTAATCATGTTTTCCTTCTGAAATAATTACAGGCTATTTGGAGTTATGATGGGTGCAATGCTAATCAAGAGGCATCAGAGATTAAAATTAAAATCATTGTAAATGAGCATGACATGAACACTTGAAGCATTTTTATTATCGTTTCTTTTAGTGATGTCCTTCCCTTTTTACCCCGATGGTTTTATTTTTTTGGAATGGGATGAATGTGGGTAAGGCTGCAAGTTACCATTATTCTGCTGATTAATTTCTGTTGAATGCATGCAGCAATATACATGAATTTGACCACACATCAGTAAGTTGTTTAAGGTGTTCTCAAAAGGCCAAGATGTGGAGCAGCTCATCTGTACCACGCTGACAACGTTACGTCAGCGAGTCCTTTTGTTATACTGGGTGTACAGTTTCATGTCAGACACTGCTGCTTCCACTTCATAGCACATTTGTTCTTTTTTTTTTAATATAATCATTACGTTTTAGTCGGTCATGTTGGGCATGACACCTGCACCCCTTAGCGTAGCAAAGACCTGGAACTGCCTTGGTGGCAAAGGAGCCCGTGTGCGGACGGTCTCACCTTAACACACTGCTCAGCCAGGTCTCTGCTGGTCCGGTTGTTGAGCTCCACCACCACCAGACGGTTGCACAGCGCCTTGATTGCCCCGTCCACTCCCACAATCCTGCGGGTGCATTCGGCCGACACATCCAGGTAGTAGGTGATGGCCCGAGCCGTGACCTCTAAAACATTGTCCGGAGCGCTTTCGTCCAAGAAGATCTTACAGAGTGCAGGGAGGAAGGTCCGAGGAGGACACCTGGAGCCAGGGAGGAGGAGCCATTATTGGAGGTAGCCAAAACTAAAAGAAACACTAGACTTTGCCAATTAAATTATAACACCTGTAAATCTAGACTGACAGAAAAAAACAAGTGATAATAAATCTAAGCTGATTAATGTGATGCTGTTGCTGAGTAAACTCACGTCTCGAAGCAGCGATCTACGTTGTCGGACATGAGCAGTAACATACACAGCTGCTCCAGAGCGATGAGCTGCATGTCGCGCTCGTCGCCCTGACCCATCTGCAGCCATTCCAACAACGTGTCCGGGTCCACATCTGCCATGATGGATCGCCTACAAGGGGTCCAAAGTCACCAACACAGCATTACTACTTTTGTCACTTAAAAGGAGACGCATCCTGTATTTTCTGGCATAACATTTTAAGTTTCTGGACCCCAATGATGATCCCTTCTCTGCACCTTGGATGAAAAAAATAAAATCCCGTTTTGGTCTCATTCTGCCCCTCGTATTCTGATTGGTTGTTTGTTTTTCTGAGTGATAGGACAGGATCAAGACACCGGTAGGGACTGGTGTGAAGTGAACCATGCTTAGAGCTGACCTGAATGCAGATGGGCGGGGCCTAGGCCTGAGACTGAGGTGACTGGCGGGAGATGTGATATCACATCTGAGGGAGGAGGCAAACTGCAGGTTTTCAGGCTGAACCGGATCAGAAAAGCTCTGTGCAGTGTTTGTCTCTGAACTGACAGGATCATGTTTTATCATGTTAAAAGCACAGAAACTTAATTTTTCACATCTCCTTTTAAAACCAAGATTCATGTTTGTAAAGGCAAGACAAGCCCAAATATTTATTCACACAGAAATGTTGTAAAAGACGAAATCAAAATGTTAAATACAGTGTAAAAGACATTAAGAAGTGATTAAACTAATTTTGCATTTTTATAAGTTCAAATTGCATCATGCAGAAATGTTCTTTTAAAATTTCTGCATGATGTTAGATGGACCGGTGTGATACAGAGATCTGCATGTTTCGTTAAGATGCAAAAGTATAAATCCAAAAACTCGGTGAAAAAGGTTCATATTTCAGTGCTGGCCTTAAAAATGTGTTTTAGTAGTAACAATAGTAGTGATACCGTTTACAACTACAGTACCTGCTTCATACTCTGACTAAGCCTAACACTTCACCTTTATCCTCTGCATGTCTCTTTTTAATCCCTCACCTAATCTACTGTTGACCCTGTATTTCCACAAAGACAAAGTGTCGGAGGAGACCCTGGGGAAGACGCAGGACACACTGGAGGGACTATGTATCTTGGCTGGCCTAGGAACACCTCACAATCACCCCAGACGAGCTGGACGAGGCAGCTGGGGTGAGAGAAGTCTGGGTTTCCCTGCTCAAGCTGCTGCCCCCACAACCCAACCCAACCCGACCCCCCCGGCAAAGTGGTAGAAGATGGATGGATGGACAAAGTGTGTTATTTCTCAGATTGTATAGTCCCACCGAGGCACGGTGTGTCCTGATGAGGTTATAGACTAACACCAGTCATTCGGCACATGAAGTTATATCTAATGTGGTTTAAAAGTAGTTTTGATAACTTTTCATTTTGTACAGATGTAAATGTCAGCGAGGCTGACAGAAACACACTGCTCTCTGGTTTCACTCGAGTTCAGGTTGAGCTGGTGTGGGACCATCGTAGATTCATGGATCTACTCCTCCACTCCTGCATCTGTCTGAGCTGCAGCTTCAATGTCACCATTACAAGACTGTTGGGCTGAGTAATTGTACTGCCTTTTGTTTTGCTCAACAGTGACTCCTTGTTTTGGTTCTGTGAAGACATCAGAAACGTGTGAACGACTGAAAAACCTCACTGTTGACTGTAATGTTGCTCCATTTGTTCTGGTTTCACATTCTGATCCAAGTCCGTTTGATGCAGCAGCTTTAAATAAAAATGCTTTGATTTGTCAGAACTACAGTACTGTAAAAATAGCCTTATGCCATCTTATTACCAAGTTCATAGTGACCCTACACGTGTACAAAAATGAATAAACGATGCTCAAATCAGTACAGCGATAGTGTACATTCAGTTATCCACCTTTAGCTTTTGTTGTTTATGTAGGATTGTTAAGAAAAAAGCAGAATATATTTGCACAGTACAACACATTAAATTAAAACTAAATGGATTTAATAGGTGAAAAAAAAAAAAATCCACATTTCGCGTGACGTTCATTCCTGTAGCAACACGTAGAACAAATATTGACATGTGCTGAATGACACCTGTATCACCAAGCGAGCTCAAAACATCCAGGCTATGTTTTCAAATGTGCGCCTCGACCACAATGTCTATACATTAGTGACAACGTCATCCATTAGTTTCTGAAGGGCTGTTTTGAGGCCAATCAGGTTGTCAATCAATCAATCTTTATTTGCTTCACAATTCAAGGCCGAAATCTCATCAATCAATCAAATTTCCTCCTGCCGGATCCGCTGCGACTAGACAATGC
>JAQQAE010008414.1:0-13343 GCA_029823295.1 Pseudamia nigra | reverse complement strand
TGTCTGGACACACAAAACGCATGCTGACACACAAACACTATGAGAAGGGAGTCTGTGTCTTGCAAAAGGCAAGGAAATCTTGGAAAGAAGGCAGAATAATATGGGGCAGAAACGCTCAAATGAAATGACAAAAAGTGAAAGAAGAGAAAGAAAAAGGAAGAACTGACAGCATGAGGTTGTCTTTCCGCTCTTCCTGATCCAAAGGTGTGACCGGTAGTTGAACCCAACATGGTATTAATCACCGCAGCTCCAGAGCCAAACCCCATTACTCCCCTTTGTTCACTTTTATTACCTTATCCTCCTCCTCACATTCTCAACACACTGTACACGCTGTAAGCATTCTCGTCTGTTCCACCTCCTACCTTTAACCTGCTTCATCTCGATCCCATCGGCATCATCAACATTTTGATTCCTTCTTAATAATTCGCCATGTTACCACACTATATTATATTTATTATACCTAGTGCACCAGTATAAATGGTTCTGTCTCCATATACCAGCCCTGTGATGAACTGGTTACTCATCCAGGGTGTAAACTATGTTTGCCCTAAACCAGCCTGGATAGGTTCCAGCCCCCTACCCTTGACTACTGGGAGGATTTAGGTATAGAAAATGAATAAATATATTTAATTTAATTGAGTGAGAAGATACATACAGGGTGTGCCAAACGCAGGCTTATACTTAGTAGGTATGCACTTTACATTTTTTTATAAAACATTTTATACTGTAACTGCTTCCAAATGCCACTTTTATCCCATTGTCATAGAAGTCATAGGATGACCAGATTTCGGTAAATGAACCCCCAAACCTGTGCTTTCAAATTTATTTCTTATGCCATAAATTGCCTGAGGTTAAGGTGGGGGAGTTGCGCACTTGCTCGGCATTTTCACAATTCCAATACTGCTTTACTCTGGATTTAAATTGTTTGCCATTGCTCACGATCCCCGTAAAATTTTAAATACAACAATAAAAATCCAAACCAAAAATTGGAGGAAATAGCTTAATAACATTTCGAAGACATGGATGTGGAATACTGGAATGTAATTATGTTTAGGATAAGTTAAATCTAAAACATGAAACAAATAGTGAAACAACTGTAAGCTTGTACTTTTGGCACACCCTGTATATTCCTTCAAAATCGAGACAGTGTATTAACTTAATGCAATCAGGCTGCCAAGGTATCTTAATAAACAAGTGGCATCAACATTTTATTGATGAGGTAAGGTTTAATTTACCTAATAACGAGGATAATGTAGCCTTCGCAGTGATCAAGTATGCCACTAATGACTTACATAATTTGAACAATGGCCAGATAACACTATAGAATCCAATTAGTGACCAATCAGACCTGAGTTCTGAGAAAAGCAGTGTGATAATTTGTTTTGTTTAATAGCAAAGGATTGCACATTAACTCTTTCCCTTTCGGAACAGAGAGACAGTGAATATGGCAAAAGAAAGAACAGACCTTCAGCTTTCATTTTGCAGAAAACCATTTTATTCTAGCTTTGATGGATAATCTTGTCATTGATGAGACAGCATTGTTTCACAAATGACAGAACACCTCGTCAATGCCAGGGAATGAGTTGAGAGCAGATTGGAGAGATTTTTACATGACACACTTTTTGTCCATTGGTCTCCAGTCCCAGCAATTACAGTGAATCACAGGTTATTGTATGTTACACATGTAAAATAGATGCTGCTTAGTTAATCATGTTCTGCCACTGGGATCAATTTAAAAAAAAAAATTAGATTAAACTTAGGCTTGATTTACAATCAGCATAACTACTTTGTTTCATCCTATAGGTGAAAACTCCATAAAGACAACATTCAAAGGGGTGTTTTTACTTCTTTATTGATCTTTTTATTTGGCAAAACACTAATACACACATTGGGTAATAGAAACACTTCCTCTCAAATATAGTCAGGTCACTATGAACTCAGCCAAAATGGAAATCAAGCCTGTCAGTTGTACCAACAATAACAACTGTCTACCCTTTTCTGCTGCTGATTAGTAATGCACTGTACACAGCCACCTTCTGACAACATTATTATGCCTAGCCTATCCTTTCTAAACCCATTTACGGATATGCACATAATTCACATGTAGTTTTATGCTATTTCTCAAAATTCACTTCAAATTTGCAAGACATTAAATAGAAACAGAGTTGACGAGGTGTCATGCATGAGAGTTTTCAGGCAGTACGTACATCCAGTACTGTCTGAAAAGTAAAACAGTGTGTTCTTGGAGGGAAGGACATTTCAGTTCCAGTATTTGGTGGAATATAGAAGAAATTGGTGCTTTGTATGTTTCCGACAAACAGACACTTGTCCCAATATGTGGAGGTTTGTGCTTTAAACATCAAAAACATGTATTTATTTACAAGGGCACTTGTTTGTGGTGTGTTGTAACTTCAAGTGTAGGTTCTTGCATTATTGTCTATCTACATTTGTGGGCACCTTTATGTATTGGGGGGAGGGAGGGTGAATGCATGCAATGTCCTTGGTATAATATCAGTGTTGTTTAGTAATGAGCTTAATCCCAGCAGGACAGGAGAGGTATGAGGGAGGGACGCACAGGTGGGGAAAGAACAGAGGGGAATGGCTCCAAAAGTTTGAGCATAGCCCACAAACTCATAAGTTAAAGTCACCTTCAACTTCCATTCTGATCCCCTCCGTCTCCGTGGGTTGTCTCCACAGAATTGCATAACTCAAGGTTGCCTAGATGTCTGTCCTTTAAAAGAGTGGTCTGAGACATGGTGCATGTCTTATTGCACTGGCCTTAAGCAAGACACTGAATTTATTTCCGCATCCTCATCGTACTTCAGCATAGAATGAGTATTTGCCAAAGCTCGAAATATAAAAGCACAATTCAGTAATTAGTTGTGTTTACCTGCTCTGCAAACCACTTTTCATCTTACTTTAAACTGACAGTAAATGAAGTGAGTTGTGGCTTATTTTTGCACATATTCCACAAAAACACTGTTTTGTAACTAATTGATTAGTAGATAATTTGAATGAAAATGCTAGCAATTAATGTTCAGTGCTCTCATTGGAAAGTGGCACTTCTGTGTGAGACAAAAATATGTATGATTGTCGGTCTCCAAAGAGATGAACTAATCAGTTTAAAAAACAGTAAGCTTTAATGACTCATACGCTGTGAGTGACATCAAAGCAGGTACGTTTTTGGTTCTAATAATTATTTTGAGAGCAGTTATAAAAGTGTATTGAATCGGCACTTCTTGAAACAGCGCGTTCCCACTTTGGCAAAGCAAGCAGACTCCCTTTTATCCATAGTCTAGACACTTTGCTAATAAGTTCCAGAAGGTGAGAATCAGGAGAAATGGAAGCCTAAAAAGTTCCAGATGTCATCACTGGTGCCCCTTTTTGACTTTTATGGCCTTGAATTTAGTGAGCACAGACATCACAGGCAGAAGACCTGAAATATATGGAGCTGGCTCCTCCATGTATCTCAGCTAGCAGGTGATTTTTACTTGAAGCTGTGAGAAAAGTTAGTTAGAAATACACAAAGTATCTCATTTGGTGATAACCACAACTCAATCTCTAGCAAGTGGCAACAGGTGTACCACAGGGATCTCTACTTGGTCCAGTTTCATTTCTAATTTACATGAATGACCTACTGTACTGTATGTGTCGACATACAGTAAATACTGTGATAGTCATGTTCATCACTTACTGTCGACAACTTTGGTCAGAAGGATCTGGACTGGCGAGTTGTGGGATAATAAAAAAGGACAAATTTCATAACCACCCTGAGAAGAAAGATGGTACCAAAGCCCATACTTACGGTAACATTTCTACATTTATGTTTCAAATCAGACCTAAATATCAGACCTGTCATTGATTACACCACCAGTATTTACCAACGCCCTGTACTCTGAATCACCTTTACAAAGTTGGATCTTCCTTCCACTTGCTTGCAAGTTGGTCTTAAACTGAAGCTTGACATGGTAGAATTTTGCAAATGCACTGCATCATCAACAGAAGATCTACAAAATGATCATCCAAAGTCTGCAAACAAATGCAAGATTTCAGTTTTGTTTCTTGTTGAAAGCTTGCAAAAATAGCATTATTGGTGGGTTAATCAAAATTTCTCACCTCTAACCGCTGTCACTTCCTGAGTGAGAAGTCTGTTTGGACGGAGTAACTTCCAGAGTGCAGAGGTCGCAGAAGGAGAGCAGAAACCTGCAGGCTACATGAGAATCAACAGTCACCTGCTCCAGTCTGCAGTCCCCTCTGTGCCAGCTGACCTGAATCCCACTCCAACTGCCCTCTGCCCCGAGCTGTAGGGCAGAGCGTGCTCCCTGCTCCTGCCCCCCGCCCATCGCTCTGCCACGCTCCTACACTCATCACAAGTGATACAGCGGCCCAGGGCATGTAGCACGGGGGCCAAAGAAAGTTTGTTTTTCTTTTTTCTGTGCGTTACACAGTAAGTGAGTGTGTGCTTGTACTGCTGTAGACAGAGAGGGAGAGGAATCATCAGACCCTGAAATACATTGGGACTAAAGGTCATACTCACTTCACATTAATAAGAAGTTACTGTGTGTGTCTTTCTTTGTGTGTCCTCATGCGTGAGCTACATAAGGTACTGTCTTAAACCTTTAGACAATGACAAGTCAGGTACTCTTCTTTCACACAAACACAAATACACCGTTTTATACTTTGAGGAATCTTATGCAATTTGCAACTTTTTTAGAAAATGTGAAACATGCAGCCTACACATGTATCATCCAGGAAACAAAGCCATCCTCGTCATGTTTTTAGGCTTTTTGAACAAAACTTGCCCCCATTTCTTGTATTTCTGTTGCAAACATGGAGGTGTAAATGCTTAGGTGTAAGAGTTCGACTGCACACCTTGAAGCTGAGTCGTCAAAACACTTGACTTCTGCCGCCTCCTCTTCTTAAACAACAAAAGCACATACAGCCATGACAGCTGTCTTTTAATGAACCTTCTGTTCAAAGAATGATTAAGGAAACTGTGGTAGTGATTTGGCAGATAATATCCCCAGAAGGTGTTGAGAATATATCGAAGAAAGAGAAAGAGAAGGCGGAAAGCGAGTGGAGACAGAAAAACAGAAAAGTTTTAGTGAAGGCAGACTGCTGTCAGGTGATGGATGAGCAGATGGAGGTTGGGAAATTAGAAAGAGAAAGATCCAGACAAGGAGGTACACAGGGAAAAAGATTTTATGGTACAGTGGGAGTGACCCTCAGAACTCTGTTATTTTGTCAGTAGACTTAACACTGGCAAGCTCTAACAAAAGACTAGAAATCATCATTGACTGTAGCACCATAATCTAGTAGAATGATATGAGTTTTAACATCAATCGAGACCAGATAACAGTGTCAGCGTCTCCATTTGTCATGTTAACAACTATTTAAACTCATGGAGAACCTAATTACAATGGAAATTGGGTGATTTCACAAAAATAGTATAGAATATAATTAAGCTTCACTATGTAAGATGTGTGTCTACATAAGTCTTGAATAGCAGTAATTTGTTGAAATGCAGTGTTTCTGTCATGCAACCTGTGATAGCGATTTGTACAGAAATATTTAATTCTTTCAATTGCTCTATTAAAGGCGTCTCTTCTGCTCATCTGCAGGGGTAACTGTCTGCACTGGACCATTAGCCTAAAATTGAGTTTGCTCATAACTGCCTCCCAGCATACCACACATTTTGTGTAAGCATGCAAAATGCAGATCTTACATATTACATCTTTAAAGCTTTAAAGTCAAAAAATGTGTAAATTATAAATTAATTCCCTGCCAGTATTTCACAAAATATTGTCACCCTTTTTGATGATTTTGAATCGTCTTTCAAGACCTATACAAGATATTTCTTCTATGTTTCTTCTGTGTAGAAACACAGTGAATGCATCAAAAGAAACAATTGACCTTCACCTTTCAGACACAGAAATCCTTTATATCCTAACTTTTCCTGGTTTTTCCTGGTCTGTTTGGGTCTCAAAGTGGCCTGGTGATGTCATACCGGTTTCCACTGATTGTCCACAGTAAATCCATAGTAAACCATGTAATTAACAGCATAGCATAGCAACCCCTCCTTCTGGTTCCTGTCAGATATTCTTCTTTGCTTGTTTTTTCAACAAGGATCACAATATTTTTTGATGATGTACAAAGGTGCCCCCTACATGATGACCACAAAAACACAAATTGAAAGAAAGTCATCACTGACAGAGCAGGATTGTCTTGGGAATGACAGACTAGCTCATCAATGATGAGGAAAGAGTTAATATCTCGATTGCAAGCATTACCATTAGTGCTACCTTTTAATATTGTACCATCTTACGCCTCATTATTTTGGGTGTTGCAGCCAACTACTGATGTTTCATCCTTTCTTTATTGTCTCTTTTTTAATATCATGAAGCACCTCTTTTATAAAAGAATTGAAAAGGCTCTAAACAAATGTCAGACTTAAGCTAATCCATTGGACAGGTAGATGAGTCAGTGTAATGCTGTATGAAATAATGGGAAACTGTCTGCTTAAAGTCTTTAAAAAGTGACGATGTGTCATTGTTTTACCTTCAGCTTGATGGTTTATCAGAGGAATTTAAGCATAATTCTATGTCAAAGTGTTACATTGAGTATATGGAAAAGATGCTTGTTGGCAATGTGGGTGAGATTTTTTTCTCCATGTCTTAAATTAAAAGTCTGGATTCTCAACACAATGTGAATTGAGAGTGGGGTCTTTTGGATCATTGCTTTCAAAGTATGACTGTATTTATGGCTCATTTTTATTTGTGTGATCTGTGAACAGAACTAGAGCTCTTGTACTTTTTAGATTTGGGCATTTTTTTCTGCCTTAGTTTTTCGTGACACTGATGTTTGCAAAATATATTGAGTAGAGCTGATGCAGCAGTTGCTGGACTGTGTTCATGGCTTCTCTTTGCTGTCTCCTCTCAGATCCTGGTGAACTCCATCATCCAACCAGCTTTGCTGTACGAGAACGTGGAGGTGAGCGACAGCAGCCCCATCCTCAGAGATCTGCTCTTCAGCCCCGACCATCAGTACTTGTACGCCCTCACTGATAAACAGGTATGAGGAACACAAATGAACAATACTGCAGCTCACAGGGGCTATGAGGAAATGATGACTAAATATCAATATCCATTTCTCTGTTTAATGATTTTAAGGACAGCCTACAGCATACAGATACGTGAATACATACACGCTGTAACCCCACACTCAGATGCCATCGCGCACATTCCGAAGCATCTCTCCCCGTATATGCATTATACTTAATGCTCATTAAAATGCACAAAAATAAACACCATCCTGCTGCTTCAAGTGAAGAACAGGAGACAAAAGAAAATTAGTGCAAAGAAACAGAAATCTAAAAAAAATATTAGAAACATACACTAGGACACAGCAATCAAGCTAATTAGATACATACCACATACAGAACATGAACATATTTTCAATTTAAGTAGAACCTCTCAGTCACACATAAACTACAGTACTAATTAATATCATGAATAATAAATTCTGTCACATATAGGATGAATCATGTCACAACCCATCCACCAGAGAGAAGGTATGCATCTATTTCTGCACATTTATTGGAGGTTGAAAGATTTATTTTTACAAAGTGAGGCTGTCACGAGTAAGTATTCGTGGACACTGTTTTTAGAATCGCAATTAGATGTGAACGTTCGATAAACATGTCAAGAAAGTTTGAAACTTGTAGAATGTGAGGAAAGGTAAACTTTACAATCACTGAGGAGAATCTGAAGTTTACTGCAATTTAGAGCATTGCAAAAAACATACTGTGCTCTTAGGCGTCGCGATAACAGAAATAAATGAAATAAACTCAGCTTTTTCACACAGAGTCCTCAGATTATTCTGACTGTAAATGTCCTGAAAAAAAGGTCCAAATGGTGCATTAAATGAAAATGCGGTAATATTACTCAGATATGCTCCAAAACATAAATAATGCAACAGTATTATTATGTTTTCTCCACTTTTTAATGTGTTGTGATATTATGGAAAGCAAGATGAGCAATTTTCACTTTATTTGCACTAACTATATTGATATGAATAATTAAAAACAAGATTTAAGGCTTAACAGTAGGGTAAAATATCTTCCTCATTAAGCAGAGTAAATTTAATGGAATGGCTCTTCAGCCTTGTGGAATATTTTTGTGGAATTCTTTTTCCTTCTGTGTGCCTGTGGTCTTTAGAGCTGTCTTTCTCAAACTCCCCAGGCCTCAAAATAGATCACAGGTCATTTTATCTTTAAAGGGCCTGTATCTGAACAGTTAAGTTTGTATTTAATGTGTCTATTAATACTTCTCTAAGGGTGTTGACAAAACAAAATGTCTTGACGTGGATTGATTATGTGGTTTCCCAAGACCGTCTTTGTAACTCCACCACACATACTGTAATATCGTTGTCGAATGCTGTCCCCACCCACTGTTTAACCATAAAATAGATTCTGACACAAGGCTACTATAAACACAAACTGATGCAGTTTTCATGCCTGAGTTTGTCTTTTTCATTAGTTAATATACCTTAGATATACAGTGGCATACAAAAGTTAGGGCACCCTAGGTCAAAGTTTCTGTTAATGTGAAGTGTTAAGCAAGTGGAAAATGAAATGATCTTCAAAAGGCATAAAGAAAAAAAAACACTCAGTACTCAAACACACTGCAATATGGGGTGTTTCAGAAAGATGGACCCGATTTGAAATCACCATATCTGCAATCACGAAGCCACCTGCGAATGAAACGCTTACCATATGAAAGGGCGGAGCATAGATTAAAAAAAAAAAAAAAACACTAGGTGTTGCTCCCGATTGGTTGCACAAGACCCAATGACTTGGCGCTACAGTCTGGGCCCCCAAGATCCACAGACATCACACCCTGTGACTTTTTCTTGTGGGGATACTTCAAGGACTGTGTTTTTGTGCCACCGTTAGTGACTAATCTGGATGAATCCAAAACAGAATCACGGTAGCGGTGACTGGAGTGGACGAAGACACTCCAACTATTCAGTGATTGTCTCCATGTTTGTGTAGCAGGTGGAGGGCATATAGAGCATTTATAACATGGCTAATAAACCTTGAGAACCCACTAAACCGTTTGTAGCTTTTGTGTTATTGTAGCATGCTGCTATCAAAAAATGTACTGGATTTAAATTTGGTCCATCTTTTTGAAACACCTTGTATTTCAAGCAATCATTGTATTATTTTTGTTTTCTAAAATTTTAGAGTGGTGATCAAGATAAGGTCTGGAAGCTCAAGAAAAATACTAGAGAACTGCTCGTAGGATTGTTAGAAAAGCAAGTCAGAGCCCCCGTTTGACTGCAAAAGTCCTCTGGGAAGATTTTTCAGACTATATAGTTATGGTTCACTGTTCAACTATTGAGCGACACCTGTACAAATATGGCTGCCATGGAAGCGTGATTAAAAGAAACCTCTCCTGCATCCTCACTGCAAAAATCAACATCTGAATTCTGAATAATTCACTGATATTGCTTAAGATCTTGCAAAAGAATGTTCCATGTTTAACTTCATGCCTTTTGGAGATCATTTCATCTTCCACTTGCTTAACTGTTCAGCTTGACCAGGGTTGCCTGAAATTTTGCATGCCACTGTAGCTGGTTGCCACTTGTGAAAGCTTAAAATTTGTAATTTACGTTTTAAAATTTAGATTTCTCCTGGCTTGCAGAAGTTGGTCTAACACATTATAACTTGACAGTTAGTTATGACTTGTAATGTGACAAATCACACAAATTCATCATGGTTTCTTTTTGGTCTTATCTGTTGTGTTGTGAGAACTAGCAGTACTGAGCAAGTTCACACAGCTTTATTTTACATCACAGTGCCTCAAACCCCAATAAAGATGAATTTCTGGGACCGTTAAAGTGTTTTGATCACATTGACATCTTTGTTTTAGTCCTTACTCCCTTACTATTTGAGCCTGAAGTGGAAAAGAGTCCATGCATATAGGCGTCCTGAAATCACTTCTTTCATATGTGTCACGGCCGCCTCCTGTTCGCTTTGTTCCCTCTTTTTCCTTTACCTCCACCACGCTCTTATCTCATAACAGTTAATGGCCGCGATGTGATAACCTTCAACAAGACCTCCTCAGTACGTCGTCAGTAACTGCCATCTGAGTACTGTGTAATTTACCAGCGATTAGACATAATTGACTTCCACGTGTCTGAATGAGTGCAGAGAGGAAGTGGGGTGTAATTGATACAAATGGACAGCGTCGGTGTTGATGTGACAGGGGAAATAAGGCATTTCTATCAACCGTAGCAATCCAGGAAGAGATGTTAAATATACTGTACAGGGAGATGCATTAATATATAGGCAAGCACAGAGAGGGGAGAGTCCACCCACATGTGCAAACACAGTGTTTATGAAAGTAGATGCCTACCGAGATGTATAATTTTTATTTCAAAACCTTAAAACATCACATAAAATGTTCTGGTGAAGTTGTTAATAGTTTTGTTCCTGGTATGTTCCTTTTAGCCTTTAAATGCGTTCTAAAAATGGTTGCCAATGACAGTATTTCTGACAGTTTTTCAGAAAATTGTCCATGAAAAGTGTATCGCTGTGTGTTTACAGTAGCCTTGTCAGGATGCGAGCCCAGCGCACCTTGAGAATGGCATTTTTACTTATTTCAGTTGACCTTTAAACCCTTTTAAAGGTCTATGTCAGGGGTTTTCAGCCAGTGGACTGTGCGCCATTAGTGGTCTGTGGAGGTATTGCAAGTGGTCCCTGGCCTTGTAGTTTCAATGTCTAGCCAGTACCATCATGGGTTGGGGCGACACGGTGGTGCAGTGGGTAGCACTTGTGCCTCACAGCTAGACCTGGGTTCGATCCCAACACCGGGTGGCAGGACCTTTCTGTGTGGAGTTTGCATGTTCTCTCTGTGTCTGCCTGGGTTCTCTCCAGGTACTCCAGCTCTAAATAGTCCCTAGTTGTGAATGCAAATGATTCAGTCATGAGGTCTCAGCCTCAAATTGTGAAGCCTAGAGATAATCAGCAATTATGATTGGCGCCATACAAATAAAGATTGATTGATTGATTGATTGAAGCGTCTAGAGATAATACATCTATACAAATATAATTGGTTCATAGTAAAGACAAAGCCAGCAAACAGCAGTTGAAGCTTGCAGCAAAACATCTCTATGAGACTGGATTTTCCACAATGGCATACCTGAAAAATAAGTTCAGTGCAAGGGTGGAGTGAGAGAATGATATGACACTGTCGCTATCCACCACCATACTACCTCTGTGCAATTCACCACACCCAGAAATCACAGTAACAGGAAATGAAAAAGACCCCTCTTTTCAACACGTGCCCTCATAGCAGTGGTCTCCAGGTTGCTTCTTAATTGTGGTCCCTGGATCAAAAACCAACCTTAAGCAACCTTAATCTATGTGTATCTTCATAGATTTTTAGCAGCTACAAGGCCACAACTGTCAGGTTCAGATTCAAAGGTTTCAAACATCATGCTCAGCAAGAATTACCTGAGAAATTGCAACCTTGGAGACCCTTTCCAATAATCTAGTGAAGTGGCAATATCAATTAGAATGATCATACTGTATATCTAGGCCTATGTCCAACAAGTATCTCTCATTGAGTCAGCAGCTCTCAGCACCATGAAGAAAGTCCACGCTGGCAAATTTTCCCTTTTACTTTAATTCCTGTCATCTGCATTAATGATGACTGCTATTGCCACCAGAAAATCTTTCTCAATTATTAAAGCTGGCTTTTTATTTTTGATGAGTACTGGTATGTTCTCCACATCTTTGCGTGTCAGTGCAGTGACTGGAGGAAGGTCTGCTGACTGGAGTGAAGCTTTGTAAAGTCTACAATGCTTCGTTATGGAAATGATGATGGGTGTTACACCGATGTAGGCTGTGACGAACACACATGACTGACAACCGTTTAGCTTCACCTCAAAAAAACACATTGTCATTTTCTTGAAATATTTTCCATCTGCATATTGAGATTGATGGCAGATTTTTTCCCCTCCCGTTTGAGCTAACTTTTAGGAGCTGAAAAAAGATGGCGCTTTAAAATTTTTCTTTTTGTCTGTGTACAGTAATTGTGTGTACTTGAAACTCAGAATTACACTCATTGGCCAGGGAGACGGAGACTGGATCTGTTCAGTGGGCAGATAATGGTCTTTCACTTACAGAGCTTCAACACTGACCAAATTCACAGTCCGGTCATAGAATGAAACAGAAAATGGAAGCCGGGGAGAGAAGTGGCATGAGCAGAGGAGGTGGGAAGATATAATTGGCTTGCAGGATATGGTCTTTTCCTTTCCCCAAGTCCTCCCCTGTTCAATATTCTTGGGACTCCTCACATCTGTGTCTGTTTGAGTGAGTTTGTGGAGTAAGTTGCTCTCCCAGTAGTGCCTTCAGACTGCACAGGCCAGAATAAGGACCTCTCCTCTGCTGCTGAATGTGAACTTGTGATCCAGACAGTTCTAGACCAGAGCCTCACTGGCCTGCTGATGAGAAGCTGAGTGCATCTTATCCGCCAAAGGCTGCTCAGACTGTCCATAAATTATTATTATCGTTTAAGGTCAGTGACCAGACCCAGGGGTGTAGAAACTTAAGTTTAAAGCAAAAAAAAACTATCCAAAAAAACCTTCAGCCTGCTTTTCTGCATGTCATAATTCAGCTTTCAGTTCAAATTCAGTAGCCAGATGCAGAACTCATACTTAGAGATCTTATACTGTCAAACCCATAGGCATGTCTTGAGGTCTTCATGTGGGAGGAATGCTACTTCTCCACCTCATACCAAATTACAAAAGGTTCAATGTCACTGTTTATAATACATAATTTCTCATAATTTTAAACTACATTTCAGCTGAACCACAACTTTTTTGGGAAATACTGTAATAGTAATACATTTAACAACTTATCTGTTGTAAAGTGTAACTTTATTACTGATGATTGGAGCTGAAATTATTGGCAAGTAGCCTGTTCGTGTCAGTGACATACTTTGTACAAGTAGCATTTTTTACACAGGTGAGCTTATCCAACAAGGAAATACATAAAGTTAATATACTTAAACTTACAGGAAACATTTTTTTAAACTACACATCTGATGAATTCAGCCTGTCACCTATCAGTGTGACCTAATGTCACATGTACTTTACAATTGTGTGCTCTGGCCATGTCACTTATATGTACCGTATTTTTCGCACTATAAGGCACACCGGA
This sequence comes from Pseudamia nigra, assembly GCA_029823295.1. Lineage (NCBI taxonomy): Eukaryota > Metazoa > Chordata > Actinopteri > Kurtiformes > Apogonidae > Pseudamia > Pseudamia nigra. The sequence continues at coordinate 115 of JAQQAE010008414.1, read as the reverse complement.
TTATAAGGCGCACCCTCAAAAAATTATCAATTTTTGGATTTTTTTCCATACATAAGGCGCACCGGATTATAAGGCACATTACGCAACACAAAACTTAGATAAGTCAAACTTTATT
>JAQQAE010008413.1:0-11052 GCA_029823295.1 Pseudamia nigra | reverse complement strand
AAAAGAAAAAATGCTATAAAAATCAACAATTGTCAAAATAGTCACGAAAAAGTAAAAGTTACTGTATTTTGTCTTTGATGCTCATGCATTACCCCTTTAACTGCCATTTAATGCAACCTAACATGACTTAATATGAACAAAATAAACAATAAAACTTACAAATATGACATAATACATAAAAAGAACAAAAACAAAATAATGAGAAAAGTGACCTTAAAATATGCACTAAATGAACACAAATAAACCAAAAAAGCAACAAAATGCACAAAATTGAACTAGAAAAACAACAAAATGAGCACAAAAAGAACATGCATTAAATAGGCAGTTAAAGGGTTAAGGTTAATTTTGGGTTGATTATGATTGGCTGTCACTGGTGATGTCACAAATCTCAAAAATTCAAAATGGCTTCTTGACTGAGCAAGTTCATATGTTCAAGGCATTTATTTTACACCACAGATTTTATTTAAACTAATATACAGTAGATGCTGTTTCACAGTATGGGACCATTAAAGATCACACCGCATGCATTTCCTTCTCAGTGCTGTTGGAAGTTTTTTGTAACCCTTAGCCCCTAACCATAACATACCACTACCTACCGTAGGTAGTGGGAAACATAGTGTATTTAAAGGCACAAGGAAGCTGATCGTGTCCAGGTCCTGTATTTCAATCTGCCATTACTGCATTTGTTCTGGAAAATCTACTTCACTGAGTTTATTTTTTTCCATCTCTGTTCCTAACAGGTGTCGAGAGGGCTACCAAGGAATCCGCTGTGACCAGTTTCTGCCCAAGACCGACTCCATCCTTTCTGACCCAAGTGAGAATCACCACTCGCTAAACAATGATCACATGACCATTAAATCAGTATATATCAAAGCAAATAGGAAGGAAGTATTTCTGTTGATATTTTGAAGAAAAAAAAAAGAAATGACATACCATACTAACTTTACTTATAAAGCCCTTTAAACTCCAAACAAGCCAAAGTGCTGTACATTTGGACATCTGTATCTGAGTTTTGCAGGGGTGACATATAGCTGTAGACCAATCCAAAAATCTAAAAATCCTGAGTTATTAAAAAGTTGTTTATATGAACCAACTGTGGCCACATCAATTTGTAACAAGCTATTTATACAATTTATTTGGGGATAAATAGTTTATTTCTTGACTTATTGGACCCTCCAAGTACCGTGGTACCTGTAGACAATGAGTTTAATCCGTTTCGGCGTCACGCTCGGAATCCAAATTTCTCGTTATCAGAAGAGACTTTTTCCATAGAAATACATGTAAAACCAATTAATCCGTTCTGGACCCACAACAAACTTCCATATAAAGTATGTAGTACACACCGCTACGTACACATTTATTCATTATTATTTGAAAAGGAAGTTATATTAATTATCTGAAACGTAATGCATGAAATTAGTTCTAAAAATGGTTTAAAATGTATTCTTACCTAGGCTTATGACTTGGTAGTGTTTCCGTGGACACTGCACACGTCCATAACTGTAAACAACACCAACGCCACAGCCCGTCGTTGGCCCGACAGCAGGACACGCTCCCGGCGGCGGCCCGGGACGTGACACGGGATTACTTGTTATCCAGTTAAAACCTCGTTGTCAGAGGTAAATTTTTTGCAGTTTTTTTCCTCGGTATCCAAATTTCTCGTTGTCAGACGAGCTCTTTGTCCGAGGTACCACTGTACTTTGTACTTTGTAGTTGCATAATGCGGTGTTAATACCCAATGCATTATTACATGCATAAAAGCTAAAACCTGTCTGTTTGGAATTTCTTAACATAATTTTAAAGAAGTAAAAAAAAATCTCTTTAGTTTGAATCTGAATGAACTTAATGGCATCAAGACAAAGGAACACGAGATGCAAATTGCAAATGCATTTAAATTTCACTTCTGCAGCCCTCTATATGGTACAATTAGTTCTGTCGTAATTAAAGGAGCAGCCAGAATGTTAAAATATAAATTGTGGAGTCTATGTGAAAGGCAAATGGTCCAATATCACCATTTCCTTTAAAAACAGATGGTATGTCAGAAATGTGTTATGTCATTTCAACACTTCTTTTCAGGAGTATTGAAGTTCTATTAGTATAATAAAAATAAATTTGTGGCTGGAAGAAGTCAGTCTGCCACCGCTGTTTGAACTTAGCAGTGAGATAATCACTGTGGCTCTAATTAAATTCACCTGGCATCCCAGGTGAGCAACAAACTCTGATTAGAAAAGCAGCAGGGCTGGAGGTCGAAAATTGAAAATGAAACACTCTTACATGCATTGATACACATGGTAAAACAAGATCAGAGCCAGGTAGAAGAATAACGTTTTCCCCAACAAAAACAACTCAGATTTGGTCATTTTGAACACAGCTGGTTACAACAAAGGCAAGGAAGCCAAATATACTGCATGGGCATGTTCCTCAGTTTCAAATAACTCTTATTAGACCTGCATTTATATTATTTTGTTATTTTCATCCCCATACTTTCACATTCTAGATTTGATAGTCCTTTTCTGTTCATTTCATGACTATTTTATTTACTTTATTTTTTTCGTACTTTTTTTTTGTAATTGTTCTGTTCATATTTGTGATTTTTTTTGTTATTTTTCCATATTTAATCAATTTCTTTTATCATTTTGTTCATTTTTTTCCATTTTGTTCATTTTCTTGATTATTTTCTTCTGTTTTTGTTTGTTTACATTTTTTTAATTTTTATTATTTTAAATTATTTTGTTCATTCTCATTCATCCTTCATTTTGTTCCTTTTTTCTATTTTTCATCTTTGAATTACTTTTTTCATTTTCTTAATTGTTTTGCACTTTGTTCATCTTCCTGCTTATTTTGTTCATTTTTTCATTATTTTTTTCCATTTTTTGTTTTTCTCCTTAATCATTTCTATTAAATACTTCCAGGTTCATTGAAAATATGTTTGGGCAGTTCATCATATTATACATACTGTATATTATATATATATATATATATACACATATCAAATGTAAGTTTTTTCTCCCAAGTACTGTCTTCGACCTTGAGTTCCCTTTTCATTTTTTCCTCATTCTGTACTTTCCTAAAGACTGTCTCCTGCTTGGACTAATGTCATCACTTCCCTTCCTTTATCTCCTAAAGACATAGCCCTCCTAAAGTCATGTAGCTGAGGCCAGAACACAAATAGCCCTATTATATAATGTCCCTGTTCCCTGGAACCTTGTCATTGGGACACGCACATTGTGGAGGTACAATAGCTTATCTGGGACTTTTCTACTAACGAGTTGCATGCTGTATAGCACCAATTTCCATTAAAAAACAGTTTCACTTTGTATTTGTCCAATGTCAAAAACCCCTTACTGTGGTAATAATATAAAAATACAAAACTCTCATTATGAATATGGAATTTTCTCCTTCATTGCAAAGGAGAATGTGCCATAAATGAGACTTGTAGATTGAAAATGACAAAGGCAAAAATGCTGTTCTCACTTGTTAATATTCTTTACTTTCCAGATCATTAATTAAGGCTCTGTAATGAGGTTTTTAATTCCAAGCAAGTATTAGGGTAATTGTCCTTGTTCAAGCAACACCGGTGTTCAGTGAAGTGACACCCATCTCTTTTGTTTGTGTACTAACCTACTGACCTGAACATTTTGGTGGCTAAGAACTGTCACCATCCTTGTTGCTTTAACAATTTCTCAAATGTCAGCTTGAAACAGCTGTTAAGTGGGTATGTGTGGAAAATAAAGGGGAGAAAAAATGAACACAGTACCAACTAAAACTAAAAATTCTCCTCCTGGTGTCTACAAATGAGGCCTCCATCACAAAGCAACCCACTCCCACCTAGTTTATACAAATACCACACGTATATCATCTTTTTTTGGTGTTATAACAATAGACTGTAAGCGATAGTGGTCAGACTAACCATGACATCACCTATTGGTCTCTGAATTGCCATTTCGAGGCCAATTGGGTTGCGACTTCCTGGTTTGCATATTGAGGCCAAACACCAGAAGTGATCATATTTGGAAAAAAATGGGAGCTGCATTGCAGCAGCTTAGGGTACTTATGGGTAAACTGCTGAATGTTAGCATGCTGATTCGATAAAACTTCATCAAGCACTGCTTACCGTAGTCATTGCATAGTGTTGTTTAGGGCCTGTGTCCACAGGCAATGGTTTTAGCACTGACAGCATCTTGTTTCCATTCAAATCCTCAGGAACTCAGCCTTCTCAGGCCTCAGTGCTAAACCGGCCTCAGTGCACAGCGTTTTTTGCACCACACTGAGGGTGTTTTAATGCTCAGTCTGACAACTCAGTTTATGATCTAACACTGAAGAATTTCCATGATTTTATGAAGGAACTGGTTGTCCGCAACATCCATTGCAGTTTGGAAATAATACTGAGTAAAAAGGACATTTTAATCTGTTACCCTGATCTAGCCATAAATGCACCAATGTAATTCATGTGATTAATCCATGTTAACTATATGTGTATACCTGTAAACAATGAACTTAGAAGTGCCTCCTGTGTAAGGATGTCATTAAACTCAAAAAGTACATTCCCAGGCTGTTATGTGCTGTAACCCTCCTCTGCAACATCACTTAAGCAGAAGAAATTCCTAACTGGACTCCATAATGATACATCTACAGTACCATTACTGCACATAACCATGGCAACAAAAGAAGCTGGACAAAGAGCTGTAGCATTCAGGAAGTAACGTTGAGAGTGCCCTAGGCACTAAAAATGATCCCTGTGGACACAGGTCCTTAGTATGACGTCTTAGTCACTACTACCGGTACAGTTAAGCTGTATAACAATTAATAAATAGAAGTTACAAATGTATGAATCAGTTGGACTTCACAGATGAGAGAGGGCTTTCTTACAGACCTGTCAATCAAAGCTCAGCATGGAAGAGATTTGTTAGACTTTTTGCCATAGTATCCAAATAATTTAAAATGGACCACCAGATCAGTTATTAGTTAAACCCCAGTTAAAATATTCCAGACTATGATGACAGCAGTACTCCAGTGGCTGCCAGCAGTGAGCCGCAAGTCCTGCTCCTTCTAGCTTTGACTCATGGAACCAAACTTAGGAAGAAAACTGAATTACAGTCAGTGGTGAGTGGCTGACAATTTTCTGATCTCAAATGAGATACATCATATGCATATGATATTTGTACATTTAAAGCATAACTTTAAGAATGTAGCAGTTTATTGTAAATCTGCTGAGATAAGACTGAAAATATGTAATTGTAACAACTATCAACAGGAAGTCCTACTACTTCATTATAGTATGTCACCACATTCTGTTCAGAGCTGCTGAAGAATCTCTGCAGATCAACATGAGCAGACATGGAATGAGTTTCCCCTTCAGTACTGTTTTCTCAGAGAAATAGGCGACAGTGTTTTTGGTGTTGGTGGTGTTTCAAGCAACTAATATTTTAATATTTACAAACTGCAACTTTCTTGACTTTTTTAACTGACCAAAAACATATGTATAAATGGTACATCTCATATCATTGACTATGATGCTTTTATTTTTAAAGTTAGGTCCAATTACCCAAAAGGGAAAGGGAATGAAGTGGGCAAGTCTTTGGGTTTCTAGTCATGCATCGGCCTCATGGTACAGCAATAGTCCTGGCCCACTGTTGATGATGCTATGCAGAAAGCTTACAGTTTAGATATACTTGGTTAAGGTTAGGATTAAAAAGGTCAAATAGAAAATGCACTAAATAACCACCCAAGAGCACATAAACCAGGATGCTTGTGTGAAAGTCAAAAGTTTTGTTGTATCATTATAACCACTCCATCCACCTCCTCCTCACTGTTTGTTCCAATTAGCCATCGCAATCTGTAATACCTTGCATGGCCAATTAACTGCATGCTAAATGATGAAATAGGCATTTAATGGCATGCAATTTCAAAGTGAAATAACTGTGAGACTGCTTACTCAAAGCATGGTTAAGGGGTTTGTGAGATAAAATCAGGTTTAACACAGAGTTTTCCATGTCATTATGGTGGTTCACCATTCTTAGAAGATTCTAAGGAGGTCAGGGCTTGACTGGTGAGAACGTGAGAGGGAAGTTTTAGAGACAGTCTCAGAGCCTTTGGATTTCCCTGGCAGTCACTGATGTGAGAAACTGATTCTCAAGGGATGGCAGTGCTTCCCTTTGTTCTATAGACATTTGTATAACAATATAATCTCAAGAAAAGGCACCGATTAAAACACTAAAGCCTGATACTCATAAGAATAAGGCTCAAATTGTCTGAAAATCCCTAAGAATCTAAGCAGCACATTCATTTAATAAAAATCACAGATGTAATTATAGTTGAATCCACTTGTGCCTTAATGATGAGATACTGATAAAAAAATATTAATGTACATATTTATACACTGCACAATCTGACTCTTAATTCATTATTGGTACCAAATTACAGGTGTTTCAATATTGGTGTCTCTGTTAGCAACTGTGCAATTATATTCTGTATTACAATCACAGCCAGTGAACTGTTTTCTGCTATTTGAGCAATTCACAATCCCATTTACAGCAGCCATTTTAGACATTGGGTGGTTGATTTGGCCATTCAGGAGGCTCCAAGAAGCCCTGACTCCCATAGAGTTACATTGGAATTCTGTCTTAAAATACTAAGTGAATACATTTTTGTCTTGCGTTAAGGTCTCAAACATTTTATTTGGAACCTCTGATAAGTGTTCTTGTGGTCCATCTTCATCTTTTGCTCCGTTATTAAGATATTATGGCGGATAATCGAATAAATCACTCCTGTTCTGGGATTTGATTGACAGGTCTCTATGGTAACTTGACATGCCAGTGTAGGTAGACCAAGTTGAACCTTCTTCATTCCTATTCATTCAGTAGAACGTAGGTTTTCCTGACAGACTGTAGTTGCGGTTCATTGCCTACACTAACAATACCATAATATAACTTTGTTTGGCAATGCTTGGTGAAGATTTACCAAGTCAGTAAGCTAGCTGTTAGGACTAGCTTACCACTATGACCACTGAAAAACTATACTGCAGTGGCTCCACCACCATTCGTCCAAATATAGTCCTGTTTTTGGCTCCAAAATGTCATCCAGGACAACACGCTTGGGGTCAAAATGACTGCCCAGAAACTAATGAGTGATGTCTGTACTCTAGATTTCAAGCTAAAGTCTGTCATTAAAGTGGTGATAATGGCACACCCTTACCATGAAAATGACATCTGATCAGCATCTGATAATTTACAATCATGACCAAGCTTCAGTATATGACAGGTTGAGGTGAGAATGTATTATGGCAGTGCAACACAACCTGCAACTTCAACACAAAAGGCTGGGATTCATTTTTGGCTTCACATGGTTAATGTGTTTCATGCTTTGTGATATTGTGCGTGTATTTTGGCCTCATCTTGACTATTTTTTCCCCAGCAGTTTTATGCCTAAATTTTATGAAACTATAACCATGATGATTGTGGTTTAGTGAATTGTGTAGTATTATTAACCATGGAAACAGATGAAGAGCACCCTCTGTACCTACAGTACTAGCAGATGTAGCAGGAGCCTGCTGCCGTATCCAGGCTAACAACTAAATTGACCCATTCAGTTGACTAGTGACATCTGAAGCTGGAGTGCACAGAGCTGTGATCAGCCATCCTCATCACGGGTATGCACTAAAGATGTGCATATTCAAATATTAGAATATTTGAGGTCATTTCTGAGACACTGCTAAAACACTGAGATTTTGTTATAGCTCAAGTTGAAAAAGAGAATGTCAGTACAAAACCTGATGTCAGAAATTAGCCTTGAGGGGTTACTTTTAACATATTTCCAATAATATTTAACTTGATTTTGTATATAATTGCACATAAGATTAAAAATTTCCAGTGGCAGGAATCACTGTGAAGGGCAAAGACAACCTATATTTATATTTAGCACGAATCAAAGCCCAGGGTTCGTACTTATTAATCAAAAGGAACATTAAAAGCTACTGGTCACTTCATGTGATGTAAAATGACAAAACAAATGGTATTTCAGGCAGTGGCGCTAGTGGGGTTCTTTAACTGTGTAAGGCGAACTTTTGCATTCTTCTTATATCCAGAGGTCTTTTGTGCATGTTTAGAAATTATATAAAAGGCTCCAGTGCCTGTGCCTGTGTTTTGAAAATACAACTTCTAGTCTCTGAAGTGTTTGTACCTCCTCAGAGGCTTCAAAGTGCTCCATGTAACTCCAGGGGTGAAGAGAATTGAGTTTCAACATCAAGGAACAAAGTTGTCCTCCAACAAACCAAAAACTGAAACTTAACCATAACCTTTAAATTGGTTTTCTTGCCTTAGTCAGTTAGTGTCTATTATCAACATGAAGCTTTCAGGTGAATTTCCATATAAATTGTCTGAGAGTTACCAATCCATTACTGAGAAACGAAAGACTAAGGGAGAATAAAACACTTCTCAAACTTTTTGGCATCCTGGCTGAACCCCAAACACACATCCCCTACACACTGTTGGTTTCTATCAGGTTTTACACGCACTCTTTTTCTCATTCATTTATGATCTCATTCCGCTATTCTTTGCTACCTTCTCTTACCCACAGCCAAATCTCTGTCCTCAATTCATTTTCCAATAGTGAGAATTGATCAACCCACTTTTAGGTCATTCTTCTCACCACCTTTCATTGCTTTCTCAACTACCCTCTTTATTTCTGACAAGTCCCTGCTCTCAGTTACCTATTACAAAACACAATGTCATATAGCTTATGGATTTATTTTTTCAGTAAAACCACCTTTTTTCTTTCTCTTTTTTTTCCTGTTTCATTCGCCGTGCTACAAAAAGTTGGTAAGTGCAAAGTTGGAGAAGAAGAGAGGTAGATTGTGGCCACCCTCTTCTTTCCTATCCTTTCAGATAATCTTGTCACAGCATCACTCTCCTTGACTCCTTTGCTCGCAGCTCATCAAATCCTAATTTCCCGAGTTACCCTTTTGTCTCGTGCTCGAGCTTGCCTCAGTGTTGACATCCCTGCTCCCTGTTCCAAATTTCCCTTCAGACTGACCCGCCTTGCCCCCATCTGTCTTTTGCTAACCTCCTCCGTGCCATCTTTTCCTCAACGCGCATCTTGTCCAAACGTCAGACCTCATCCCTTTTCCCCAGCCGATAGTTCTCTGTCCAACTCATCTCCTAACACTAAGTGGCACGGGCCTCAGATGGACAGCGGCTGCGAGTGTGCCAGCTAAAAGAGGTTCACCAGCAGGCCAAACGAACGCTGCCAAGGACCTCTGGCGTGCTGTGGTCTCAACGGAGAGGAAGGAAGGGAGCGAGAAAGGAGGAGAGAGACGGGATGAAAGAGGTCACGTCTTCTGAGCAGGGCTATCACACTGTCTCAGAGACTCAGAGGACAATAGGAGAGTCATGACTCCAGTGGCTGCTGAGGCAGAATGAGCATGAGATGCCAAGCAAGGCAGAGAGACAGGAGAATACAGCATAACACTGTGGATCTAAATATATAACATAACAGGAGTGAGACAATGACATTTTAAAACATCTCTTCTTCTCTTCAACAAGAGCAAACCTGAGAAGGCTTAAATCTAAGTATTTTAATTAAATAGTAATTGTAAAAAAAGTGAGGCTTGTAAAGCATCTTAGAACAGATACAGTGTGTTTTATCACCCCCGCCAACAATGTTATATTTTTGTCAGCATTTTGTCCGTTTATTTATTTGTTTATATTTGTTTGTTTGTTTGTTTGTTTGTTTGTTTGTTTGTTTACAACAAAACTTTCAAAATTTCTAAACGGATTTGGATGAAATATTCACAATGGGTCAGAAATGGCACAAAGACCCATTGATTTGATTCTGGAAGTGATCTGGATCATTGTCTGAATCTAGAGAATTTGTATTGCATTCTTGATTGTGAAATAGGGCCAAACTTAACAATTTGTCCTTGTAACAGCACAAATAACACCCAGAAAATTTGGCCAAAAAAACACAGGATAACACCACAATAGATTCTGTCAAACCACAAAGTTTGATCCAGATATGGGCAATATTCCAGATTTAGTGATCCAGAATGCTTATACTTACAGGGGTTGAGGAAAAATGCTGTAGGTACCATAAAGTGACAAATAAAGCTATAGATTTGTAATTGACACCAAACTGTAATGGAAAGCCTGCTGATTTAGCAATGTGCCCACGGATTTGACATATCATCTACATTTATGGAGCTAGAGCCAGAAGAAAACCAGAATTTTGGAAATATTAACTTTTGCAAATAACAATTGAACTAATAATATATATGTGATTTCAAATGCTAATGGTAGGTTTTCATGGTCAAATACAAACATTAGGGGGGAAATGAGCAAAGGTTCTAATTGATGATGGTATGTTTTCACTATGAAGAGAAACTGAGCTGCCTCGGCAGAGGTCTGTGTGAGAAAATATTACATTTTTGGTTTTTCATCTATTATTTTTATGCAGAGAAATGCAGATGATTATCAAATTTCTGCAAAATATTTATAGTTCTGGTGAATAAAGGGATCATTACGATGTTATGCAATACTTGTGCCAGTCCTACACTTGCACATATCACCCAGCTCTCCATGAAACCAAAAAAAAAAAAGTATAGAGCAATAGATCTGGCACCATTGCTAGGCAAATATGCATGTGCACAGACATTTTTAAATCCAAGCCAACCTAGTGGGAAATCTGATCGCAAATAGGCTCCATCTTGATAAAACAACCACAGATTTGAACTCTAAACCATTATTTACGTGGATGAAAAAAAATCTTCAAACTGCTGTGATATAACTTACATCTGTGAGCATTCTCCTCCATCAGTGCTGCATCACCCCTAGCTGCAGTCACGATGAAGATGATGTCACAATATGCTCAACAAAACTGAGAGCAAAATCACAGCAAGTTGAACTGATCGTCCCAAACTGTATTACCCGGCATGACCACATCTACAGTACAAGTAATGTTCATCCTTACCAGAACAGCAGTCCTACAGTGGGGACAACAAGTATTGGGAAATGTAAAAATGTGCAAGTTCACCCATTTAAAAAGATAAGAGAGGTTTGT
>JAQQAE010008412.1:0-15244 GCA_029823295.1 Pseudamia nigra | reverse complement strand
GCTAGCGCTCTGACTTCCGGGTCATTGTCTGCGAGACCCGGAAGTAATGCATAGCGGCTAGTGTTAGCATTAGCAGCTAGCGTTAGCATTAGCGGCTAGCGCGCTGAGTGATGCAGGCGTGACGCAAAGTGATGCCTGCATCATTTTCCGCATAATTCATCGGTGTAAGAATCAATTTTTTTAATAATTTTTAATAATTTCTTCCGTCGTTCTCTGAATTTAACTGTGTCTGAACCGGTCGGTGTGCGAGGTTCCACTGTACAGTAGTATCATGTGCGCTGTACATCAAAGGCCAAATGAAGCGTGCAGTACCTGGAAAAAGGTTAGCATTGCATTTATGGAAGTAAATCACAACCTACTGATAAATACTGGAATGAGTTTAGGAGTTAGTGGAAGAGTGTATTAAAGTACTAAGTATTATTGTTGTCAATCTTATTGTGCAGTAACATGCACGACTAAAATGCACATTTTAATTACACATTTTAACAGAGGCTTACTAGGTATGTTTTTTTACACTTTGGGTCTTCTTTACTTGCAAGCTTTAGTAATAACACAGTATTGTTTTAATTTGACTATTTTAAATGGTTACACATTTTCATTGCTATCATGAGTCACATAATAACACTTTATTTTAGATAAAAGCAAGATGCCAAGTCTGCTTGCAACAAGCTACAGAGAGGAGAGTAACTGGCCCAGACAAAATCCTTTTGAAGGAAATCCTGTTTTTACAAAAAAGTGTTTGGTTATTGAAAGGATGTCATTGAAGTAACATGGGCACAAATAACTGAGCAGTGTATATAAAAGAACTGACAAGATGAAATAAAGTCACTCTAGAACTGTCCACTAGAATGTTATTGTGATGTTCAAAATGTTAGCCAATGTCTGTAAATGTAAAAATACCATTCGGTGCCGTGTTTTAAATCATCCAATGTTTAAATACTACACATCAGTGGCCACACTTGATTCTGTGAGAAAGAGCTGTTCATATTCATAAAGACTTTGGCAGTTCTATCTGATAGGACCGAGCGTATGTGGGCGGCATCCATCTTTGTGAAACAAAATACAACAGAAAACATGCAGGATGCTGTAAAAGTTCACATATGGCAAGAAAAACGAACTTCGTTTATACACATCAGGAAAAAGGCTGGACATATTTGTGCTGACAAAAGCATGCATTATTGTTCCTTCTGGTTTGCCTTAACACATACTGGATAGCATTACATTTTAACTGTCATAACCAGATCACTACATGATGCTGCGGCAGTTAATGTACAGGGTAGTGCATATCAGACTGCCTGACATATGATGTTTTTTTTTTTTTCATAAAATGACATGGTAACAAACCCAGAAGACAGCACAAAGAAAATAAATTCATTCCCACTGTAGAGACATGTCAGTAATATTCTTCACTTTTCACATTTCCCCTCTTCTCAAACACTAAGTAATTAGCATCTACCCCCCACTGTTCCACTGACATAACTCCCTCACGCATTTGCTTTATGTCAGGCAAAACTGTCATGAATACAGCTCCAACTACAACTTTAGAGGGGAGACGTGGGGGGGTGTGTGGAAGGAAAACTAGTAATTATGAACTACTTGACATACTAGTCAGATCTCATCCATTATTTTCCTTCCGGTTGGCAAAAAGTAACCTCATTCAACCAAAGACGTGGATGTCGCACTAACATTCTCAGGAAGACATTCTTTGGAACAAGTGCTAAAAAGAACAGGCCATCACCCTGCTGCGTAGTTTTCTGGCATACTGAAGCTCCTCACAGAGGTGATTGTATGTCTGTGGAAGAGAAGTGAGAGAGCGAGTAGGAGGCTGGAAGGTGGGAGTGTGTACAGCGTCCATGTATTGTTTGTAAATCGCCCTACTGGCAAGAAGGGACACTCGCGCTATAGCAAAACTGTCCAGCGAGGGATACAAAGCAGGGTCTGGTGGGAGGTGGGGGTAGAGTGAGAGAGCTTGATTCTATATGTGCATGTATATATGTATGTATGTATGTGTGTAAGGGGACAAGAGCGCAAAGTCTATTAGAGACACTTCGAAAAGGACGGTGGGGGAAAATGTGCACAGGAGCAGTGAGAGCAGGAGGGAATCTTCAGAGCTGAGAGGAGGGAGGGGGGGGGTGCCTTTTTTTTAATGGCAGTCCTGGTTTGATGGCTGTTTGGCAGAGGTGCCCAAGGCAGTGCCTGCTTGGATTTTAGCCTGTCACTTAGGACAGGGACACTAATCAGGATTGGTCCCGGTCCCTACCCCAGGAAAAAAAAGGGGGGGCTCGGGGGGGAGCACTTTCAGGCCATTATTAAAAAAAAGAGGGAGAGAGAGAGAAAGAGAGAGTAAGAGAGGGAGAAGAATTGCTGTGGCACAGCAGGAAATGCTAACCGCTAACCTCATTTACATGCAGGTCCAGGGAGAATGGGGGAGAGCTTATTCCGTTTCCAATCTCCATGTTAAATGCTGGCCAGGGCAGCTGATGGGAATGAGAGGCATTGTTCGCCCCATGCTGCTCTTTCCCTCTCCTTTACACCAATACCTGCCGTGCTTTCTTCAAGGTGTAAAATAAAAAAAAGACATTGCTTCAGTAATTTTCAATCTCGACCTGAAATCTATATGAACCTGACATGCTATATATGCGGCTGTTTACTTTGAGCCTGATTGTGTACTGCAGTCAACTCTCATAGGTCTATCTGTTCTGTCATAACCAGGTTGTGACCCGAGGCTGCGGCATTCAGAGCCATCCTTCACCCACTGAGTCTGTTCTGTGGCATAATGATTGCTATGACAACCATCACTTAAAGCCACGGGTAGGTGGAGGAGAGATGTCAGCTTCTCGTCTACTCTTCTGATGATCTCATTTCTGGCTGGCAGGTACAACAAGGTCAAACCACTGAAACTGGGAAAGTGGCTGCTTGCTACATGCAAATGACAAGAACCGAGTTTCCAAACAATTACCCTGCCCCTGTTCTAATCGACATGGGGCTCTGAACAACAACACAAGGTAGAGGGATAAAAAAGACAGAAAAAAAATCAGGGGGTGTCAGAGAGCGAGGGATGGTTGTCTTTGGCCAGCTATGAGCACAAAGTCTGGCTGTGCTTGCCAAATGAGGTTTTCAAACTGTTTTTCTGGGAGGATTTGTGCTAATCTAGAAAACCTTCTGGAGGAAGTGCAAATACATCTGCCACTGACCACTCCCCTGTAGAGTATGAGGGATTAATGACATGGCAATCTGAACTAACATGGCTCCCATTCAAAACACTCTTGGGGAGTGGGAACATACGGGCAATCATGAGACGAGCCATTTTTTAAACAGCTCAATACTGACATCCATTCATTACGCTGCCCGGCTTCATTCATCTGTTTCCACTTTTGGTTATAGTTCATACAGGTACCATAAGCTACAGGCCCCATCATGCAGAATGAGATATCCAGTTATGAGCTAATGTCATTAGTATCACAAGGGCAAAAACAAATGACCAAATGCACTTCATAAACAGAGAATAACACCCCAGAAGATGCAGAAGCCCTTTATAAAACAGATGACTGCCATTACACTGTAGTGTGCGATTTTCATGTACTGTATAGTAAAGATGGACAAACTCTCTGTAACATCACCCATACGTTTGTGACGAGCCGCTGGGTGTTATCATATTGACTCCGCTGCCTGACCACTCTAAAAATTTACTTAGAAAACGAGTGGCGAACTGAATGAAACTGTAAAGCCCCTGACTCACACAGTCCTGCCAATCAAAGCACCCATGTCCTTAAATATTCACAAGTACCTGGGTCTGGATCATTAAAACACATGAATTATATTAAAAAATCCACCCCCACATACACTGTTTGCAGGGGTTGAAGCAAACATGGCTGTAAACATGTTGATTTCTGCTCTAAATTTGATCATTTTAACATGGGACTCTTGGGATTGGTTCCCTTTTAGAACCAGCTCCCAGTGGAAACTGAAATTACTGCAGTTTTTGTCACTTCCATATTTGACTCATGGCTCAGCCACAGAAGCCGCTGCTAGGTGATTTTAAAGAGCATGGCAGTGTTCAGAATTGTGACACAGCAGCTTCAACGTCTGGTGTTATTAATAAAGTATGTGTCATAAATATGAGCAGATTGGTGCAGCTTTCAAAATAATAATGGTGGATGACTTAATCTTGCACTCAGAGGATGAGGAGATCCCAAATCTTACCGTCTCCCAAGTTTAAGAGTAGTCTCTTGGTTCCTCTTGGTTGGCTACCAACTGGTTTCTTAGGTGGTGGGTCATGCGCACAGCAGGGCTTTAATACGTTACACTCCTCTCACCTTTCCTATTTACGAAGACGTTATTGCTCTATATCTTCCTCCGTTGTTGGTTTAAAGGGTTAGTTTGGCTTATTAACAGAAGCTGTATTAAGTATTTACTGTTTGTCAGTGTATTCAGTAGATGAAGGTCAGTATGCCCCTAATTTGGAACCAGACAGGAGAACCATGACAGAAACTTCCATACCAGCCTGCTTATCTAAACAGAGGGCGTGCAGACTTCCATAGTGTAGTTGATATGAGAATGGATAATTACCTGGTACAACCCCCCTTCCAAACACCCTAGAGCCCCCTTGTGTTTGTTTCTTTTAATACTTTTGTAATGGCAAGGGGGGAAAAAACACATTTCTGCCTTAAACAAGCTGTGTAAAAAGGGATTAAAGCATAAAGTAAGCAAAGAGGGAAGCCTCCTTCTCAACCCTGAGTAAGTTAAGATTCTCACCTGCATTTTCACCATCATAAATAACTTCACACCGCACTGACAATGGCTTTCTCAGAGATGACATCACATCAGTGATTTTAACTTCTCTGGATTTTTGTCCTCTCGCCAAACACTTCCACTCGCCATTTAGAGGTGATATATTGTTTCCCGAGAGAGCTGTCACTGCCTTATGGTCCTACTATCCTGTGTCTGTAACAGCCCCTCCCCCTCTGTACTTTTAATCTCCCTATAAAACTGATCCCACGTCCCAAAAAGCTATAGACACACAGAGCTGTTAGCCCGGCTAGTTAAAGACATTAGCCTGTGCCTTTGCCTGCATAAATGTGCAATGTGGAAACACTTCCACACCAGGAGAAGAGAGGGGTGAGGAGCCTGGCTAGTGCACTCAAGGCTAACTGGAGCCAGGCTGTGTGTGAGAGAGAGAATGACTGTGTGCATGTGTGAGAGGCCTCCTGCCCTCCTCTACCCACACAGGAAGTGAGGTCATTTCATAGCACTGCGCCGTGCAGAGTGCATTCAATGAGGGCGACAAAGATCAACGTGTTGGCTAGAGGCCATTTTAAGCCCTCTAGTAAAATGTACATTTACTTCATTTACCTTTATAGGCAGAGATTACGTATGACCAATAGTTTTGTAGCAATGCAAATGACAAAAGTAGAATCTACACCTTAAAAGAATAAAAACAGATGGCACCTTAAGCCAAAGTTTGCCAATTTTTGCACAAGTTGAACATGCACCAAAATCTCCAAAATTTCTTTCAGCTCAGTCTTTCTTCCAAGACAACTGAGGGAGTTCTTTATTTGTCTACAAAGCCATTCCTCTTGTCTTTCTAGGAGTGAAACGTAACACAGGGTCCAACAATAAATCACATCCCTGTTTAGAGCAGGCGTCTGGCACGACTGGCCAGCTTCAGCTCCCCAGACCACCACCTCCTCTTCACCACCGCCGCCTCCTCCTCCTCTTCTCTCATGCTCTCCATCCCTCATGCCTGTTAAAGGCTTGTCCTGCAGGGCCTGGATGCACTTGTGTGGTACAACAACAGAGAAACCGCCCAAAGCTCTTAACAGCTCTTCCTCTCCACTTCCTCCCTCCCTCCATCTCCACACTGCTACCACCACCATCAACTCCTCTCTCTCCACTCTGCTCTGTCTTTCCCAGCTGCACCGGCGAGCTGTTCCGTATGAACTGCTGCCAGCTGAAAGCCTGCTACTCCTGTGAGATTGCTATTAGTCAGTGCAAGCAGGGCTCTGCGTAGCCAAAGGGCTGCTCTCCGAGCTGTAGATCTCCATGTTGTGACTTGTCAACATGGGAAAAATCGTTACCAAGGCTGAGGCACTTCCATTGCACACACAGGGGGTTCTGATTGAGACCAGGCAGACAGACAGGTACTGTACTCCAGGTACCAGGACAACTGCTGGTGCCTAATTTTGTGCTGCATAGAAGGCAAATGTAACCTATTAGATGATGGACATCTGAAGAATAACTTCAATTTATAGATTTTATGCATTAATATTCAATAAAGTAATTGGCAGACATATGTAGGTTTACAACTAAGATTAAACATTTTAAAAGTTTACCATTTGCGACCAGTAGCATAAACTATACTCTTGTAATAGCTGCAGCTACTCTTCCAGTATACAGGATGTGTGGTGTGATATGTTCTTGCCATTTGTTGGAAAAAAGGGAGCCCTTTGATGTGAGGGGTTTCCCTGCTAATGCAACACAGCGGAGATTTTGGCATGCAGAATTAAGATTGCAGAGGGGTGCAAATTGAGATTGTGACTCAAAACAATTAACAGTGCAGCCTTTCTAGCGGTGAGATACTATGTTATATTTTGGTAATTCAATTCAAAATATTCATATCAATGACTTTTGAATCACATACAGGAAATCAACATTTGTACTCAGTGTATGTGTGATAATAACGTAAGTGACATAAAATGAAAAACTCAAATCATTGTTCCATTCATAAAAGTTGGTCTGTTCATTTTTGTGTACCAGATTTCCGCTGACATTAATTTAGGTGGTTGATTCAGAACTTGAACTCCACAACAAACCTCTTACATGCACACACAACACAACACTTTATCAGCACTACTGCTGTTTGTGCAGCTAAATTATTAACCATTCTGGACTCCTTCTAGGTACTTCTAAATTTTAACCATAGGCATAGTTGAAGGACAGAAGTGGTAGGAGTAATGAAGGAGGGTGTTAGTATAATACACACCACTGCTTTGGTCCAGTTAGCATCACACAGTATATCCAAGTCATGCCAAAGTTTTAGCCTCTGGTCAACTCACTAAACAAATGCAACCTTAACTGCTCAAATAACTTGGTTGGTCAATCCAGAGATAATTATCTTCAATTATTTCAATACACGCTTGAGAATTTAGGTCACTTATTAGCAACAGCACATGATCATATGCTTCCAAGTCATGGTTTCATACATTAATAAACACTGTTCAGGCCTAAATGTGCAGTGAAATGCAGGTTGATCATCACAGAAGCATCAGGAATTCTTTGTCAAAGTTTGGAAAATAACATTGACATTGTCTGCATTTGGTTTATAAAGACTAATGTAGTTGTTAGATATAACTCTTATTATGAAACCAAATAGACAGGTTGTTCTATTTCTATATTTAGGACATATCACACCTGAAGTCTTGTATTTAATGATTTAGTATGGGCACATATAATTTTAACACCCTAAAGAACACTGTCAGGTCAACAGAGGATTTAAGGGTCAGAAATGCCCCCAGTCTTGAGTTACTGCTCCAGCTTCTAGGTCTCCCACCTTTCACCTCTGTAGTATTATTTTTCATACTTATTATTATGCATTATTCCATATGAGCATCAATGTCAAGGCAGTGACTTGTGAGCAGAGAGTAACTTGAGATACAACATTTGTAGTGGGTTATGAAATCCTGAAAACAGGATTACATTTAGTCCACTTACCTGGGTACAGTTTAATAGGCCTAAAGTGTTAACCAAGTCTCTGAGTGTGCATTAATACTTAAAGATATTTACACAGGTCACAGTATTTAGAACAACAACCAAGTAAAACACAAAGGCTCGCCTTCATTTTGCCTGCAAATGTTCACAGAGCGCACACTGGCTACGCTTCTCTATGACAGTATATAGTGAGCGGGGCACCCATCACCTTTCCTCTGCCCTGTGATTCACTTTTAAGCTAAAGCCTGTGTATCATTATTCACTTGAGCTCCACTCGGTCGACACCGCTGGAGCACCCGAGCCCCATCAACTTAAAGGGGGCTGCGACGGCAGTGGTGGAGGTGGTGAGGTGGGCGATTCTTGGCAAAAATTCCCCCACAAATTTTATGCCAGGAGCGAAATGGAAACCTCTTCTCATTTTCCTTTCCTCTTAATCCAATGTTTTCAAGCCCGAGCCCCACCAAGGTCATTATAATCATAGCAATGGAAGGAAGCCAGTGACCCGCCATTACAGTAAGGTAGAGAGCCACCCAGTCAGTCAGCTATTGGCTGCTGAGAGAGAGGCGGAATATGTGTCGAAATGTTCAAAATGCCATTTTATTTCATTGCTTCGTTTCAAATGTAGATTACTGTGGGAAGGGTGAATAGACTACAAGTGCTCCTATATGTTTAAGGTTGTGCTCTTTGTGATGCTGATACATACTCACTATATCGGTTTGCAGTATTTTTAGATTAGTCATCCACTTACATTTAGAATGAGGATGGGTGATGAGAAATGTAGGGACGTATCTGATCTAAAATGTGCAAATCTTGTGGATGCAGTATAACGTTAACCAACTCTGCGAATGTTTGTAAAGTCCTCCTTTACAGGTAAAAACATAAAACCTTATGAGCTCCTTAACATGCCCTGCCTTTAAAAGTGTAAGTAATGAGGCAACAAAATTACACAAACAATAACACACTACAAGGTCATAAAGAATGGCAGTTTTCATTGTGGCACTAAAGGTCATGTTTACTTGTCAGAGTGAAGGCGCCATACTGTACTGTGACCTCCATAGCAGGCTTATGTACCCACAGACACACACATTAACTCACACACATGCCCACAGGTTCCCTTTCACACGTGCATACCGTGCACACACACTTAAAGAATAGTCTTCTCTCACAAACTGCGCCACAAACAATAGGACAGTGCACACCAGAGCTACACAAACCATATATCTGGGTCTGTGCTAAGATAAAGCACCCTCTAGCATTAAAGCCAGTGTATTAGCTTGGCCTTTTTCACCACAGATGAAGAGATTTGAAGCTCGATATTGTGCTTGTTGGCTGGCACACCACCAGGGTGTTGTTGGCTGAATAATGAAAACACACAGACTGACAGCGAATGGCATGAGGTGACACTTCCATTCTAGAGTGGGAAGATCCAAAACAAAGCGCAAAAAGCTTCTGACAAATTCATACTTTTCAGTGACAGTTTGTTGACTGAGGAGGGGAAACAACTCTAAATCCGAAAAGGCTTTTATTTAAACCCAAGAACACCCAGGCACTGTACAGCTCCAGTCCAGCGCCTACACAGCAGTACATGATTTCAGAAACGTGGGTGATGAGTATTTTTGTTGCAGACCAATTACGAAGGTGTTTAATTGAAATGTTGACAAAAGCTAAGTTTGGTCTTTATCTTCAACAGACTGAAAATATTAGACTGATCTGGACTTTACAATAATCACAGCATGCCAAATTAAGAGTGTTTCCACAATCAGGAAGCTTTCGAAAACATAATCAGACACATTTTAATCTTCAATCTTATGTCTGTGTAGCATTTTTCTAATATGTTAATAAAACACTAATTCACTGTTCTACTAGATCTGAAGCTTAAAAGTCTGCTTTTCAATATTTAGTCAGTTAAAGCTGGGCTAATGGTGTTAAATTTTGTCTCACCGAAAGATGTTTTTTAAAAAAGGCTAATTTGCATTAATATAGGTAGGCAAGTAGGTGCTAAAATGTTTTTATTGGTGCTACACCTGAAACAATACCCACTCCAGCTTTTGAGTCTAGTGACTCATGACACAAAACAGTGAATAGCTATGTACATATACATGTGTCCTTTTTAACAGGGTGACATAATGTCTTACACAACGAATGGCGTCAACTGATCAAAACAAGAATTTTTGGAAGACAAATGTAACATTTTTAAGCATGAGTGGGTTTTACTGCACGCAAACATTTTGGAACCATTTTGCTACATCAACATCAAATAATAAGAAATATACCGTTTCATTTACCGATGTTTCATCATTTGCAAGAAATGAAATGCACTTCACGGGAAAATAATTTTACCACACACTGAGGCAAACAAGGTCTGTGGACAAGTGCCCGAAAAGAGGCCTTCGCATGAAGTATTAAAGGGACAAAAGGCTGCATTGGAGTTTTACTGTACATCACGCTGCTCAGTGCACACCAACCATGTGGCTTACATAGTCCTGTAGTGCATCAGCAGGGGCTCGCTGTCCAAATATCTGTGTGTCACTCAGACAGATACAAATACACACTCACAGCCCATCACTGCACCCACTGTCACAACTTCAGTCTTAGGTCAGACACCTTTAACAGCACATCAGGAAAAATTAACCGCATAATATAAAGATCTGTGTACTGCGGGTGAGAACAGGGGAATTACAATTTTTACTTGATCTGTCAGAAGCGTTAATCTGTGACAGGTGCAGGGGGCTCATTCACAAACCCTCTGACATGAGAATAAAAATACATGCCAGAAAAGTGAGCAGAAGAGACAACCCTAAAGTGTCTTTTGATCAACAGTGCCTGTTTGTGCTGAGCAGCTGGCATGGTGTGACATTTAAGAAATGAAGAAGACAGTGTCATAAGATAAATGTATCAAGCCGTCATAGATTTAAAGATGAATCACTCAATTATTCATAACATTTGCATACCAATATGACTAATTGAGCTGTTTGCTTACGCATGTATCGAGCAAAAATGATCAAGAGCAAAAAAAAAAAAATGTCCCTGTCAGATAATTCCTTTAATAATCACTGTCATTGCCCACTTGCATCTGAGCGATCCTCTAGTGGCCGTAGTGCGTTACTGCAGCTTTTCATTATCTGAACTGATAAAGGCACAATACGAACATCCAAGACACGGAGGGTCAAATGTAGAAAAGTAAACTAACCTCCTCCCAAAATCAACTCCGCGGTAATTACACTCGGTGACTGATGCGACACAGTGTTATTTTAAGCAGCGTAGTAGAGGATTACTATCGCTTCCCTTTTCCAACCGCGTTATTGATCGTAGTCTGTCTGCAATGAATGGCTGCAAAGGGAAGGGGGAAAAACCCTGAACTTCAGGTGACCGACCATGGCTCTGACATAGCCTGCATGCAGACTGGGAGGGGTAGAAAAAATACACTGGCTTGAAGGGGGGGAAAAAATCCCTCCACACTTTTTAAAGTCGACGACAAACAAGCGCGAACAAATGCGGTTCCGCGAGTCGGAGCAGCAAACTGTGAGGCGAAAGTTAGACGTTTATTGCTGAGGAAATTAAGTTTACCGAGCGTTGCTAGATAGCGCTATTGCTAACTAGGAACACTAGGGTACGGGTAGCCAGACTCTGGCTTGTCTGATCCGACTGACCCTTCATTTTATTGCGGCCAGACTCCCAGATCCTCCCCTTTCTACCCGAAAAGCGACCAAGCAGAGACGAACACATTACCGACAACGCTCGGCCGTTATTCCTCACACACAACCGACACATATGCCAACTGACCGCAACCTTTAACGGAACCGGACCTTTATCGATTCTACTCTTAATAAAGCCACGTATCATTTATCCACTCACTGCCTTGCTAACGTTACCCATCGCCAACAACATGGCTGCCTCGCTCGGACCTAAAAAGGGAGAAATAACCTACGCCGAGTCTTTTGTCTGTTTCACCTCTTTAACCCTAAAGTACTGCGCAAAACACACGGAGAGCAGTTAAAATTGCACAAATCGAGCGAACGACTTACGTGAAGGCAGGCGCTTGGGTTGCTCCTGCTTCCTCCTTGGCATTTTCCCCCGTTTTTAATCACATTCTCGTCCTTGTTTAGGGATAAGAAGAAAAAAGGTTTTTCCCATTGAGACTGGAGGCGCCAGTGATGGCAGGGACTTGGTCGTGCACCTGGCTTTGCTCGGTTTAAAGTGTATTGTTGGGGAATGGGAACACAGGCGGAGGAGGTGCCGCTGTTGTTGTTGCCGTGTCTTGACTATGGCTGCTCTCGGTGCAAGTGTGTCTCCGAGCCCCTAACTAACACTAATGCAGGGATCAAAGGGCAGCAACAGCAGAGCAGACACACGCGCACGCACGCACGCACACACACACACTCATACGCTCTCACACACTCGCACACGCTTGCGCGTACGTACACACACACACACACACACACACACACATTGGAGGAGCTCGCCCCCGAGAGCGGCGTACGGACAAGGTGCCCCCAAGCTTTCAGGGTGTATGGCTGAAACGAAAATATATTGAAAAAGCGGAGAGGTGTAATTCAGCACGGAGACCATATTGATGGAGTCGGATTACATTTACCGGCATCAATTTATTTTCCTTCAGAAATAATAGTACGGTGACGTTTACATTTTATGCAAATGATGCGAACGTTGAATGCACATTTCAATTTAAACGACAGTGAAAGATCTCTATATATAATACTTTGTTTGATTTTACCATTGTTTAGATAAAAAAAAAGCTAAAAACAATTTATCACTTATGTCATTTATTACCTCGTCATTATAAGTAACTGTCAAATAGTAGACTGGTTATATGATATTGTCAATATTACATAGATTTCGATATTGTATTAGAAAATTTGCTCACTGTCATTAAATTACATATTGTAGGGCTGCTGTAATACTCTGGTACAATTCAATTAATATGATCAGCTTTCGGCTTATTAATGTATTTATCCTACTTATATGCATTTATAGCAGCACCAAGGTTACCAACTCTCCTGCATCTTTAGAAATCTTGCATTAAGAAATAGTGAATGTGAACATCTATATTAACTTCACATTATTACCACATTGTAAAACATAATATATGTCACTTGGTTGTATTTTTATCACCACCTCCTCCTGGCACCTTTTCACACTCACATACTTCATACATGTCCAGCCGCTAATTTAAAAACTGCCTGCTGGGTTGTACCAAGAATTTCTCTATTATAAGAACAAAAAGGTGCCATGTGAAAGAAACAGTATAAAATCAGGTGGGGGCAATAACAGGTGTCACTGTCAGAAAAATGTCCAGTAATTATCTATCCCATCTCCTCATGAAAGTTGAGAGACCAAAACTGGCCAGAGCTGAATCCTCCTCCCTCTCAGCTGGGTGTTGGGGCTTTTTTCACAGCGCAGGCTGTCCCCCACTCCCTGCTGTTGGACTCCTCCAGGCTGCGTTCTGTTGGCCTGCCGCGTTCTTTCACACCTCGGCCGTGTGTGAGGAGAGCTGTGTCTTCATCCCTCCATCCTTCCATCCTCCAGTCCTTCTCCTGCCATGCCTTCCACCCACCCCCAGCGGAGGCGCAGGAGGCTCGTTACCGTGGCAATTAGTGAAAAGCCCAAATTAGCCCTCTTGGCTGTCCACAGGTGACAAAGACACTTTGCATTTCTGCTAATTAGGAAACAGAACAACATGATTAAATGGGGCCTATCAGGAGGAGAGTGGACAAACATGTTCCACAAATAGAAAAGACTTCTACATTATTGCATGTCCTGCACGAAATGATTAACACACTGCATTAGGTTCTTTATTTGTAGAGGATAATGGCGGATGGGAATATTACAATGGTTTATATTCCAGCCTTAACAGTAAGTATGTGTCTCGTACCTGCCTGTGCAAAAGGACAGTGTATGGACAGGTGCTTTGACTAGAGAAGGAATAAAAATGGCTCTAAAATGTCTGTTTATTTACACATTGTCTGCAAGATTCAGAACAGCAGAAAATATGCATAAGGCAAGACCTCTTGATGTTTTCTTGAACTACTGTACCTCAGGGAAGAAGTTTCAGCGCTCACATATCAACTTATTTATACCTCAGGATATACTATAGTTCTGTTTGGAAAACATTCTTTGGCATAACGTTTTAAATTAGAGTCCTATATATATGTATATATATATTTTTTTTTTTATATATATATATATCATTTTTTTATGAAGTTATGCCAGTGAACTAATAAGTTGAGGTACTGCAAAGTATGCAAAATATGACTTTAGGAGAGCACTCCTGGTTTTCAGTACATTGTCTGGCTCAGCTGAATGCAGGAAAGAAAATGTGGATTTTCACAGTTCCTCCAATTCCTACATGTTTAAACCACTCATTTCATTGGGGTTTTAAACTGAGAGATGTGTAATAACGTATCAAATACACTTAAAAACATTACTCATGCAAATTGTATTTTTTTAACCTTTGCACATTATTAAAACAATCTTGAGCTAAATCTTGTGTGTCCAACCTCTCCACTCATTACAATGCATTAACAGTACTTAATGACAGCAGATGCCATGCAGTATCAATCTCAGTGTACGAGGATCATTTGTTCTACACTCGTTTATTTGTTTTTTTTATTCAGAACTTCTGCAGGCAGTGACATTTTTCCACTAAAAGTTGGTGCTTGCTCTTCCACGTCTATATTGTGTTTGTCTTAGTGGTGTTTTTGTTCCCCGTTGAGTTTGGTCACCATGGCGAGGTCACAGCCTGTTCTCTGACCCTGACAATGCCAGGCAGCTGAGGTAATGCTGGCAACAGAACAGTCTGCTGATAGTAGCCATGGCAACGCTGACATGACCTCACTCAGGGTTGAACCTAAAGGTCATTCCCTCATTGCTCCGGGGATGAGTGCTCCAGCTATATTACCACCGACAGCTCTCAAATTTCCCCACTGTAACACACGCATACCGGACACTGATGCAAAAGGGCTGTCGCTGACTGAATAACCCTTAAATAACAATGCTGCATTTGTGACTATTTTTCTAACTAAGTGAAGATGTAGACTATCTGTAAGGTCAATTAGAATTGTTTTGTTGTGCTTTTCAATAACCGCCGCAGTGTCCCTGCTTTGAAAACAGCTCATATTGTCAGACAGCATTATTACTACTTATTAAAATTGTTCCCTATAGTGGCACAACAGTTAGTGGGGTCTAAATGAGTTTCAGGTGCTTCAGTGGAGGATTCAGTAGACTGGAGAGAAATGAGCTAACTTGCTTATGTGCCTTGGGGCTAAACTGAACATCCTCCAGATTTTTCCCTTCTCTCTCTCTCTCTCTCTCTCCGTCTCTCTCTCTCTCCTCCTTCTTCTTCATCTTTTCTCTCAGGACCTGTCCTGTGCCGGCTACAGGCTGATTGGGCTAACGTTAGGCACGGCCAGTCAGATGTTGCCCTGGGGTAAACAGAAACATCTGTCCCCTGCCCAGCCGTGACTGTCGCTGAGTGATAAATCCTGGGGTGGCTGGTGCCAGCGCAGTCCAGCATGCCACC
>JAQQAE010008411.1:0-15245 GCA_029823295.1 Pseudamia nigra | reverse complement strand
ATAAATATGCACATCCTTAAACTAATACTTTGTTGCAGCACCTTTGGCTTTTATTCCAGCACTCAGTCTTTTTGGGTCGGAGTCTTATCAGCGTGGCACATCTTGATGTGGCAATGATTTCAAATGTTTGTTTGCAAAATGAAACTGGGCTTGGATGTTTTTCTTCACACGATAAAGCTTCCGTCTTGCCACCCTACCCCACAGTCCAGACATATGAAGTCAGCAAGCTATTTGTTGCTGCATTCGCTTAAATTTATCCTTAATTTCACACAGTACATGGAACCTGATTGTCTTATTTAATGACAGAGACAGAAGATCACAGTGACCAGTTTTAGAGGGAATGACACTCAGAACTCTGATTGGTTTGTTGTATATTATGCAAAAACACTCCCACCTGATAATGAATTAGATCAACTCCATGCGTTTCAGACCCACTGCCATCAACAGTACAACACCACAGCTGATGGCAGACTGAAGATGTCTTATTGATGTCATCTTTCTTTCCATGAGCTAGTTAAATACACTTCCCTAAAAGAGATCAATAAAGTTAATTCAGTTCGATTCAATTATTAGGTAATACCATGTTAATACCAAGGCAATGACCATCGCTGAGTATTAGCAAATTAAAACAAGTGCCATAATAAAATTCTGAAACTCTTTCCCTCTCGTATGTCCTTTTGTGTCAAGGTAACTCCATACGAAAGATGACAAAGTGGACTTACATGACATATTTACTCCTGTCCTTCACAAGAGCTTCAATTCATATTTGAGCTTCATATATGCACCACCTTGTGTCACATGTGGACACTGTCATTTCAAACAGGTTTTTGCTGTACTGTCTGTTCCTAAACGGCGCCGTGACAAGACACAGAAGCTAAAGCACTGATGTTTGATTTAATCTACTGCCGTTGGAACAGAAGCAGGCAGTACTTTCTGCCCTGATTCACGCTGCAAATATTTCCAGGTAGCAGGTCCCCACACAATAAATACTACCTGGAACCAAAGCTAAAGTTCAGAACATAAGGCACAAATTTTTATTACGGAGTCATAATGTAAAGAGCTGCCTTTGTTTTGAAAGGCACCGCTGTGAGCAAGATATGAAGTGGGACGCCAGGCAAAATGAAATAGGTTCTACTACAGAAATAAATAAGCTGTCTCTGTGCAGCTAATATACGTCTCCACACCAGCCACACCATCAATCAAACCTAACAGGCTGATGGAAACACGAGGACACATTGTGTGTTTAGAGTTTTAGTTTTATTTTCCTCTTGTCCTTCCCACGTATCACTTTCTATGACAAGCTTCAGCTGTGGAGTGTTTGCATGCGAGCTGACAGCTGAGTAAGACAATCCTGTTGTTTTTGTGTCTGAAATCACCCCACTTCTTGTTCTTGCAAACAAACACCAGTGAAATGCAGTCCACTTCAGCAGCGCCCTTTCTGTTATTTCAAGTAGCAACAGGCCTGATATAACGTTCTTTGGTTTTCTAGCATTGTTTCGGTTGCCAAACAGCTTTCAGAGCAGATGTGGCCCTGGCGCTGTGATCTCCGACAAAGCGACAAAGCCAAAAGACCGTGTGCGGTTCGAACTGTCAGGGCAAAATCAGAGCATCGCTTTGACATCAGTAGAGGGAACAGCATGATGGCTGCAGCCCACTCGTAAACCTCGGCTAATGATCTTCCAAATTGATGGTTATGATGTCCTCCCACCACTCACAGCACCCCCAGTGTGATTTCAATGGCCAACAAATCCCAGATTAGCCACTTACATTAAGTAAGAAATGTAATACTCAACATAGAAGTAGGAAAGGGCCATAAACTGAAAATGTGATTGGTACAAGAGGGACAGCTGTAGGTTGATACTGGAAGTGCTGGGATTTCCTGTATTCCTTAAACACCCAAACAGGTCAAAGTACCCCAGGGTCCATGTACCCCTAATTAATTTATATGGATTCTTATTAACAATAGTTAATTTGAATTAACAAAGGGAGGGGTAACAATCAGTTTTAGTGGACAAAGACCACGAGAATGAAGAATTCACTGTTCCAGTACTTTCTGTCATAGTGGGCACCCGTCAGTGTTGCAGCTCCCAAAACAGCCAGGTACTCGGTGAGCTACACTGAAGTACTCTCTAAAAATACCAAGTCAATTTAATGATTTTCATGAGTCATCATGGTCTCAGTTATTTTATTTGGACCCTCGAACACAGTGGTTCTCAAACTGCAGCTGCGACAAAGGAGAGCTTTGTAAATGTGAAGCTAATCAAAGAACAACAAATGTGAGCCGCTACGTATATACTGTATAGGTGTGTGTTACAACCCCATTTCATGGAAAGTATTAGCTCAATTGGAATTTGATAGCAGCAACACATCTCAAAAGAGGGGCAACGAAAGACTTAACCTACAGGATTCGATTCAAAATACTTACCATGACGGACAGGCGTCTCAGATTTAATTCACTTCTACACGTCTGCAGGCTCTCGCCGATCACATGACCAACACCTGCTGCACACCCAGCGAAAGACTTGTGTGCAAATAGTCCAGGCCCCAGACCGTGGAATGATCTTCCTATTGGCAATAAATCTGCTGACAGCGTGGACAGTTTTAAGGGGCCGCTGAAGACACGCTTATTATTATTAAATACGTAGCTTATGGGTGAACTTGTGTTCATATGCGTTTATTCAGTTTAATCAATTTTATTGTGATTTATTGTTGTATGCAATTTTATGCTCTGTTTTTATGTTTTATGCACTTCTGTAAAACGTGTGATTTTAATCAGTGAAAAGCACTTTATAAATGAACTACTTACTTACATGTCTCTGTCCCTGGTGCTGAAATCAAAGACCATGTACTTTTATCTGCGTTTCTGTTTCAGTTATTATGTTGATATATTTTAGTTAAGGTTTGCATCTTACTTAGTTTACTTGATATTCAGGTAAAGTTCCTGAGACATCATGGATTTATTTTAGGATGCATTGTTGAGTAATTTACCATTATCTTCCAGGATTTTGCAGGTTCTATTCATCTCCATATGTTATCACTGCATGGATACAGTGATGCTCCCACCCTGTATTTCAGAAAGTACTGCGACTACTACGTATGTACCTGTACAGCTACTCTGAAAAAAGGGGTTGTGTCTCTGATGGGAGATCTGTAGGGCTGAGGTTCAGTATTCAGTCTTAATACTGAATAATGAAACTGTAAGTGACTTGTTTGTTATTTTCCATTTACTAACACACTGAAGTTGCAATTTTATGTTAATTATATACAGTTTTTAAATGTATTAATGGCTGACAGTCAAAGAAAACACATGTTTATGTGAGGCAGCCTGAAAAATGTTGTTGCCCTGCTGAAAAATTTGGGAAACACTGCTCTAATCAGTGATGTAATGGACAACCATTTTTTTCCCCCTCTGTTGTTATAATGTTACAGCAAATAACATGTCATATCTCTGCTACAGTGGGTTTTGATTGACAGATCTCCATGATCTACTACACTGGTATCTTCATTGAATAAAACACATTTTATTCCTGACAGACAGTTTGCCTGTTGCAGTGGCTAAGTGTTTACGCCACAACTTTGTCAGGCAACACTCGATAAAGTTTTAATGAGCCAGTAAGCTTGCACTCAGTTTTGCTTACCCATAAGCCCCTGATCCATTGTGCCACTGCAGCTCTGCCCCTTTTTGTTGCAGCGTTGTGGGAAATCACAACCTGACCGGCCTAAAACAGCAGCATCACGTTTACACTCTCCGGTACTAGTTCAGAGTTACAGTCTATGGTTCCAGTTCTTTTTTAAAACAGTAATGAAGAATTGAAAAGCAGCTGCAAGGATAGTAGACCCTGTGGCTGTGGCTGGTAAAATGTAGCAGGCTAAAATAATCCAAAAACTCAACAAAGTATTGCACAAAATGAACAAATCTACATTTCCCAACAGAAAACTGTGGATTCAAAGGAAAAAAAAACAACAAATACTAGGCATACTGCCACAACTTTAAAGCTTTAGATTAAATCTCTCAGGCAAAGAAGACCCGACAAATTAAATTCATTTGAAAGACTTATTCTTGCCTTATTCTGTAAAACTGAATTACCTTCTGTCTAATGACAAAAGACTATCCATCAAAATCAAGCCATAGATTACATTTGTGCAAAATGTACCTGTAATGCAACATTACCTTTATGATAAAACAGAATTAGTTTAAATGTAATTTCAGTGCAAGGTGGACAATAAAGACACCTCCTTGTTTTGGACGGTACTGCTTCTTCTATTATATGTACTGTATATGCGGGTTTTTGTTTTTTTTTGTAAAGGCAATGTCCTATTGGATTTCTTTGAGGAGAATTACACATCACCGACTCTGCAGAGGTGAGATGCTTTTCTTTCCAAGTGATAAGTTTCTGCGCCTGGACAGTCGACCATAAAAAGCTCACTTCTTTTGTCTGCAAGCTTCCCAAAAATGCTGATGATACAAATACTGGACAGTAGAACTTACATTTATTATTACTTAACTCAATAGAAAAGTCCTGGCATTAATAAAAAGTCTACACCAGCAGTATTAACCATATGTTACAGCAGAAAACCAGCCTTTTATCTAATTCAGCTATCGCCTTTTTTCCCCCCCAAGAGTGTGAAAAGAAACAAGACTGGAGCTAATGTGCCTTGACATCTCATACTTCACCCCTCCATCTGCTCCGTCACAGATGAAGAGGCTACCAGAAAGCCCCCGATAATCAGACGGACATTTGAGTTGACATGAAGCAGCCTGTCACCTGTTTCGACACTGGCCTGGGTCCAACAAGACTAACAAGATCAACCGTCAGGGCTCATCACAAAGAAAAACCCGCTATGTGCTTCATAGACTGATAAGAAAAATAAATACTAGGGTCGTGCAAATCCTCTCTGACAGTTAATTCACATGAGGTTCAATATAGTCACTGCCTGGGAGTGAAGTTAATTGCCTCTGTTTGAAATCTCCCACACTGTGGCAGCCGGCGCTGCCAGCTCTGTGATAGTCTGACTCTAAATCAACACGATGTAACAGTAAACACACATCAGCCTTTACCACGTCGCTGCCGTATCGCAGCCGCAAAACTGAAAAACTGACCACTCATTGATCCTAAATCCTCACAACCTGGTAAGATCCACACACAGGGAATCTGTGATGACTCTGGAGCTTTTAATGACTTTCTACGCTGGAAATTAAAGCTGCTGTATTTTTTAATTTTGTGGGATTTAGCTGTGGTAGCAGTAATATATTTGAAGAATTTACGACTCGACGTGATCAAGCATGATGAAGTTCTGAGAGAATTGTTTGAAAGTGTTATATTAAAAATTTCTTTTTTCCGGCGCGTAGTTTCAACAAAGAAAACGTAATGTACCTGCTTTCTGTCCTTAGGGCGTGTTAGGACTATTTGCTGTACGAGTGCTGGGGTCTCGTCACTGGTCGTCTTTGAGGTCTGGTACCAAAAAAAAATATAAAATTGGAGGAACTGAGAAGATTCAGTTCTTTTCTGCTTCTGAAAGTGTGACTCTTATCTTTTGTTGTTGTTTTTCGGTTCACTTTGGAAACTCGGTTGACTCTGTGGACCTGCGTCTCCATTGTCAAGTGCCATGAGACTTTTAGGGCCATTTTGGGTCGAGCCGAGCCAGGACCCACTTCACACCTTTCCAGGCCCCAACGCATCTCTGCTCACATTACCGGGGCCCGACGGCTGTCGTACCGACGTCATCACGTCGCCAACAGGAAGCGCTAAACAGAAGATGTGGCCACTTTGAAAAGGCAAACAAACAAATGAAAACATCCTGAAGACTTTCCTGATTCTGTGGCAAACTTTGAGCCACTTTGTTCAGATCCTGTCCAACGACACACCCGGATTTCTCAAAAATGTAAGGTGATGATTTGCCACTAATTGTGCTGCCTGTATGTGGAGATTTTTGCGACGCCAGCAGTATAAATTTTGTTTTTTTTTTTTTTTTGGAAATACATGTATTTGTAAGAGTAGTTGTTTTGTTGAGTACTGTTCACTCACTCAACTAATATGGTGATTTAAAAAATGTTACATCACACTCCACACCTTAATGGACAGGAGTAAAAAAGTTTCAATGAAAAAACCCGACATAGCAAATGAAAGAAAAAATGAACAAAATAATCCAGCGTACTTTTATTAAGTAAAAAAGACAATAACCAAGAGGGACAAAAAAGCAACAAAATGATCAAAAATCAATGAAATAAATGCAAAAATTGCCAAAACCTTTGTCTACATGCAATATTTGAGACTATTCTAAATGTAATGAAGTTCTTGTATGAGGTTCTCAAAGTTTCACTCAAGGA
Source organism: Pseudamia nigra (assembly GCA_029823295.1). Taxonomy (NCBI): domain Eukaryota; kingdom Metazoa; phylum Chordata; class Actinopteri; order Kurtiformes; family Apogonidae; genus Pseudamia; species Pseudamia nigra. The sequence continues at coordinate 8,917 of JAQQAE010008411.1, read as the reverse complement.
CTCAAGTTTATGACATACTTCCACATGTACTTGAGTTACTACAATTGTAAAGTAACAGTACTCTTGAGTATCATGTCTGGTTTATCTACACACCTCTGTTTATCTGCGTTTACACTTATCTGGTCAAATGTGTAAACACTGCTATTTATTTGATATCATGTTTAACACCATATTCAGAGGATATCAAAAATTATGGTCACATTAAAAAAAACTCATATGCACAGTTAGCAGACATGTTGCTACACATTAACAAAGCAAAGTGTCAGAGAGAGTTGGGGTGTACCTGTGAATGTGGGGTGGTGGTCGCTGGATGCATTGTGTCGTATCAGTTCTGATAGAAAAGTCAAGAATCCTCTTCAGTGCGTGACGTCCAGATGTTACAATTCCATGCTAGCTACATGGCGGCACATGTCCATAGAAAAGTTCAGCTTGCCTCCTTTCAGTGTTTGTGTGAGGCGGGGGAAGGGCTCCTCCAATCAGTGTTTCCTCTCCGGCCTCATCAAGGTCAGAGAGGGAGTCAAATCAAAAACAAAGATAAGCCGGTCACACTTTCAGAGGCAGAAAGAATTTTGCTCCTCATTACCCAATTTTATATTTCCTTTAAGTACTAGACCTCAAAAGTCCATCCTATGAAGAGACCCCAGCACTTCTGTGTTGTAACCCACTCTTCAATTTAACTCAGAAATCGTCCATGTTGTGCTAGCGGTGGGCGGATCAATCCTATTGATACCAAGTCAGTATTGGTATTGGATCGATACCAGCCTGGTGAGATCGATATTTTACTTTAAGTCCCACTCTTGTTTGCAATGCCGCGGTTTCAGCAAAAAACAGCTGAGGAAACAGCCGGGTCACGGACACCTTTGCTCCCCCTCCCTCTCTTGTGTCCAGATGTTGCGCCGCCACATGAGTCACGTGACGTGACTTAGACGCGCAAACAAACAAGCAAGTTGGCGGCTCAAGTTCATCAGCACATGCACAGAGAAAATCCAACAGAAGAATGATAAAGATGTGTGGATGTGTTTTCACGGCAGTCAAAAGCAGACACGCTGCTCCCGCTGAGGGGGAACCGACGCATAAGAGCCGACTTATTTTCACTCCGGTTCAACCTGCCCTGCCGCGACTGGGTCGGGCTGACACCGACTCGTCATCAACAATCCATCGTTGTCAGATTCAGCTGGATCCAGTTCGAGAAAACTGCTGTCGTTGCAGGTTCCTCGGCGTTTCTCCCCGTTAACCCTCCAGCCACGGCTCTGATTTAATCCCAGCAAACGCCGCCTCCACAATCACACACAGTGTTTGTGTCCCGCTGTTAAACTCCTACAATTCAAAAGCAATGTCTGATTTTCATTGGTTAATTTTCATAAATTTTTTATTTATTGTTACTTTTGTCAGATTCAAGTTTTTTCTGTGACTATTGTGGGTTTTTCTGTCATTCACAGATGTGAACCAACAATTTTATCCACGTCTTTAGGCCTTAAAAACAGGAGCACCTGAGTAAAAGTGAAAAAGTGTGTAAAAAACTACTGAAGCAACACGGAATGTATTAAAACCTAATAAAATGCCTTCAAACAGGCGATTTTTGTTCATTTCCATGATTATTTTATATCATTTCTTGGTGTTTTTGCTAATTTTAGATGTTGTTGTTTTTTTTTACCTTAACTGTTCCTTGATTTGTTCACTTTTACTTACTTTATTTTTAGTTCATTTTTGTTCATATTGTTTCTTACCTTATTGACAATTTCTTGATCACACTCTTCATTTTTGTTAATTCACTTGATGTTTTTCTTGTTTATCGCTTATTTTGTTGTATGTTTTTTTCATTTGTACAATTTTCTTGACTGTTTGATTCAGTTTTGTTCAATTCCTTGACAATTTCATTCACTTTTTGCAATTATTTTTTTGTACAGTTTTGCTCATTTTGTTGCTTACTTTATTCATTTTGATATGTCAGACTTTTTTTAGTCCTACTCATTGAGCTGGAGCCAAATGTAACTGGGCAGAAATACATTTTTTTCAGAGTAAAAAGTAAATGCAGGTACTCTTGAAATGTATTTTATGAGAAAAACAACTCAAGTTAGTACTTAAGACCCAGCTCTGTTATGAAATCACAAATCAAATGTTCATACGTGTGTGATATCAGTTAGTAAATTAAAACTTTCTCTCGTTCTTGTTCTTACATCTGGCTTGTAAATACAGTAAAGCCAACTATCATCATCTGCTGACGTACATGGCAGACAGTAATAATTCCACCAGTAGTTAAGAAAAATATTTCCTGTATTTTCATCAATTCATCCATCTGTTAAATTGTATGGGTTGGGAATTATTATGTCATTAACTTTCAACACAGATCTGTCATCCTGTTTGACAATTGCCTGTTGTTCCTACTTTGTCAAAAAGATGAATGTAAAATTCATCTTTTAGGGATAAGGTATTGTCAGAGTGCCTGAAAATTCTGGATGATGTAGCAACTGAAAAGTGGGAAAATCTCAACCATGCTGCATTTGATAACTGATTTTCAGAGGTACTATGGTTATTATTTGGGTGTTGCTATTACTTTATATTTTAATCCACGTTTCACCTGACACGTCACTACACCTCGAAGGGAAAAATCTGCCACGTCCAGCTTCAAATATGGAAAATACAATTTCATACCTTAGTTGTATTTTCTGTACTAAACTTACTCACACACTTTGACCACCTTTTTTAAATATATATATATATACAGTATATATATATATATATAAAGTTGTAAAAGTTGAGTGTATGTGTTTGTGTCTTTAGAATTCACAGCATGCGTTGGGTGGATCAGATGCATCACCTAAAACATCACGGCCGTAAAGCAAAGATGTGACTTAATGCCAAAGGGAACATGAGCAGCTGTGACGTCCAGGTGGAAGTGGAATTGTTTTGTCACTGTGTTTTCCTGTTGCCGTCGGCTGCGAGACCCTGTGTAACATAAAACTTTCTTCGGGGCCATGACTTTAGAGGAACTTTGACTTATCTAACCACATTTAAAATCCCATAACAGCTATTATGCCATAATTATGGCATGGAAACTCTGATGTATCAGAGGCATTAGAGACTTGCTCAAAACTCAAAACACTCCAGAGTTTTGTGCCTGGAAAATCTCTAATGGGCAAGTTATGTTCATTGAATATTAGATACATGTGCTGAATTCTACAGATAAAGTAGTAGAACTGAAAAATTTAGCCTCATGCACAAACATCTCTGCATTTATTGCAAATCTCTGTTTATTGTACATTGCTCAGGTGAACAGAATGAATGCGTTATTGGATTGGATGCGAGTGGGTCGACCTCAGTGGGGATTATAAAGCGCACGCTGAGCTTCACATACTGCACATGCAGCAAAGCAGCGCGTTTATAGCCAACGTTGGCTGTGCACACTGTCCCGGCCGGTCACAACACTTATCAACATGACCAGACTTTAAAGACAGCAGCTGAAAACAAGTGTTTCAGGTAGAAAGAAGTGTACAGCGTAAAAAAAAACTCATTTCATTTTGGACATTAATGCATGAAAATGTGTTCTTGTAATCTCCAACACAGAATAATGAATCAGAGAATGACAATCAGTGCTCTTTAATCTGTGCGTGTAGACCATATGGCAAACAAAGCAACTGTTAACCTGCTAAAAAAAATTATATGTTATGACAGACCACGTAATGCAAGAATTATTGATATACTTAATGCACCTAAGCGGGTGGGAACTACAATTATGCAACAGTAAACTAGATGAAATGTGATTTTTTTTTTTGCTGTACTGTAAATCAGGACACACTAATATAGGAATAATTAAAGATAAAGTCACTTTTGAAGCTCAAGTGGCCATTTGAGGGAATGTGGTTGTCACGTTTACGTCAGTCTTTTCCACTTCATTGGAATTGAATTATTATTTTACACGCATGTTGTTGTTTGACAGCAGAATCAGATTAATATGTAAATGAGAAGATCTTTACAGCTTTATAAACTGTACATGGCATTTATGAACAAACCCCTATCACATAAATTGTTCTTTCACAAGGCCCGTGTGGAACCCAATAAATTCTAATACAACTACTGCATTTCCATTCACACCATGATGAAAATCTAAAGATAGTTGCTACACTATGGTTGAGCAGAAGGATTTTGGCAAATGGTTAATTACCTTTCTTAAGTCCATTAGCATTTCAGAGCCACAGGGACCGAACTGTGTTTCTAATCCCTCCAATTTCAATTTTTACTACCCAGCTTTGGGATTTTATCTGATTAACATCAAGTCCTGAAACGATTCTCAGATGAGATGAGAATAATTCTCGTCTCCCAACGTGGGAGCAAGAGTTTCAATTTAACTTTTTAAGGTGGATGACCAAAAACAGTAATAATACTGTAATTAAAGCAGTTTTCCTAACAAAAAGGCAGATAGATAGAAATACAGGTGTTTGACTAGAGGAAATATTACAACATAATAAATTAATGTTTCGCCTGGAGGTAATTAAAATGAACAATTAGGGTGGTATCTGCACTCGGGGAACTGTATCAGGAATAAAGCAAATGAAAAGCACAAGAGCAAAAAGTCAACACTAATTAAAAGCCAAAAAGACCTGCAGAAGAAACTAGTTCAATTACACTGTGATAGAAATATAAAGGAGCCAGGAGAGTAATAGTAACTAAAACATTCTGTCACATGCTCTGCAAAGACAGACGAGGTGAGAAGCTGATGCTTTAGAGAAACAGCGCAGCCGTGAGACACATGAGGGTTGATTTAAGACAAAGGCCATATGAATTTGAAGTCCCTAATAACCCAACTTGTCGTATATTTGCTAAGTATTTCATTTGCCGGTGGCACTGAAACAAAAACGTGTCGTCAGTACCGAGGTGTTTGGGTTTTACGAGAGTGAATGGAATTATTGTGTTGTCATCCATTGTGAATGTAAAGGCCACAAGGGTAAATGTCTTGTTAGTGTGGCTTATTATTTATCACAAGACTCAATTCCAAATCTGTCAAGGAAGAAAAATACATTTTATTCAATAAAATGCTTTGTGTTTGTAGAAATCACCTCTTCACATTTTGTGCCCTGGCTCATTTATTTTGGAATGTGTTGCAGACCAGATGTTTTTCTCATACTGTCTACAAGGAAATAGACCTGAAAGAAAATCTTAATAGCACTGCATTGTTTTTAATTAGCATATTTCCTCCTGATTTTTTGTAATTCTCAGCTGTAGTTAAGGATCTTTAAGGAAGTTTTTGTGTGTAAGTCCCATGATTTCTCGTGTTCCTATAGCTCCACCCCTTTTTCTCCAAATATGGTCAGTTGGCGTTCGGTTCCAAAATAGCTACCAGGACGTGACAACCTTATTTCCCTTAAACAAGCATTTTATAAACTAATCTGTCACAGTTACTCTCTTCCAAACAGGCCATAATGGTTCATCACAAATAACCAAGGCCAGAGGAAAACAAACAAAAAGAAAAAAAAAAACTCTGAGAAACACAGACAGCGATTTTTACAAATAAAAAAAAGTCTGTTGCTGAAAGGAACTGTCATTTTGTGTAACTAGTTACACTTCTGTAATGCACATCAGCCTCCGTAACAGTGCAAAGCTTCATTTAGACACACAAGGCTTGGCAACAGATGTCTGCTGAAATATGAAATCACTGGTCACAAATGATTGTAACGCTTCTGAATAACAAAGGTCTCGGGCCTCTTTTTCGATCCTGAGTTGTCCTTAATCAGATCACGCACTTGAAATTTTACACCAATGCACTGAAGCAAATGAAGAAAACTTACTGCAGATTTGCACGTAATGTTAAAGTCAAACAAAAGATGCCTCCAGTTCGTGCATAAAATCTAAAAATGTGCAAGTCCTGCCTGCAGCATCGAGGTGCAAAACCGCAAACATATCACTGCAAGCTGCAGTTTACATTTTGAGAATATTCTCATGTGTGGGTGGTGTTTTGATCCAACAGATTTTGGTCTGGCAAGTATATTTTAAAGTAATTTTCACAACCTGTGCTTAACCCCTCCCACTGCACCAAACAGTTTGCAGGTGTATGTTTGTGTGACAGATACACAATTTATCCCCAGGACAGACAAGTTCAAGATGCTCATACAAAATTATATAAATTATTATCTTTCAGACAGCTCTTTCTGATTAAGAACGTGAAAAGCCTTTTCAAACCCACTAAAAACATAATTTTACTTGTCTCAACCAGTGTAGGATTGATGCTTTTGTCTGTGTTAGTATGAAACTGTAGTATTATGACACATAAGCTCAAAGCCAAATAGGCAAATTATTATGAGGTAAAATGGCTGTTTTTGTCAAAGGTGTCTGGTAGCTCGAAACAGAAACGCATTTAATACTAGTTCAGCAACATTCAATACTGTTCTGACCCCGTTTTATACAAATGCAGGTGTTTCACACTGTAGATTTCTGTAGAGCTTTTCATTTTTCACACCTGCTTCACATGTGGTTGAAAATGCTGCAGAGAAAACACACTAAACATGCAAGAAGAATATGAACCAGTCATAAGGGTGAAAGTCAACGGTTTTGTTGAACTTCCACGCGCCCCATTTACTGCACCTTCGTCTAATTGCTTGTTACACTTTAACACGTCAGTCTCAAATGCCCTGCACAGTGGATATGCTGCATTCAAAAATCTGAACGTGAAATACTCGGAATATTTGTGTGCAGTGTGGTGAAAATGGGCGGCTTTTTGTCAGGTGCCTGTAGTGACATTTTCAAGCTCAGAGACTCAATAATCGCAGGAATCGTATAATAGCTTGAACAGGCAGCGGGAAACAGACAATTTAGAGCCGTGTCTGATATGTTTTAGTTTTTCAGTTTTTTGCAGCTAATATCACCTTTGGAAAATAACGTCAATGGAGATGCAGGGTTTTTTGGTAGAAGCCTTATTACCTCTGCCAAGGAGGTTATGTTTTTACCCTGTTAGTGAGCAACATTACTCAAAAAGTTATCATTGTTCAGAAATGATAAGTTTCAACACATTCTTCACCATTGCGAGATAGGGTGAACTTATTATATAAATGAACTAATAATAATATTCACATGATTCCAAATGCTAAGGATAGGTTTTCATGGTCATGAAATCTAATAATGAAAATGAAACATATTTGGGACTATTGATGTGTGGTGTGAATAACAAGCTGCTTCCTGAGTGCTTTCTAGTTTAGCTTTGGTGACAACTTTCCATAATCATGGCATTTTCTCATCTGGTCCATGGAGCAGTTTTCGGTTCACAGGTGTGCCTTGTCAAGGCAGGAGGCGGACCCAACTGCCGAGTTAAATTCCAGTGAATTTATTTACAAAGTGCTCAATATGATATAGGATGAGAAAGGTGAAGTGGCATGGAACGGAGGGACAACGCTGGACGGGGAGAACCAGAGGTGCAGGTGACTGGATAAAGCAGAAGTCTAGGAGAACAAACACAATGAACAGAGTCGAAGCGTAGCCGGATGAATGTGGGCTCAACACCACTGAGTGTAAGCAGTCGGACTGGCGAATGCTGACTGGGAGAATCCGGGATAAATACACAGCAGCTGATGAGAGGATGAGTTGCAGACGGAGGACTGTGGGGGCTGGTGATGACGGGGTTGAGTTGGGACACATGAAGCACTGGGTGAATCTGCATGGACGAGGGTAGGCGTAGTTTGACAGCTTCGGGATTGACTATACTGTCTATGGAGATGGGTCCGATGAAACTGTGGGCCAACTTTCGGGATTCAACCTGGAAGGGAATGTTCCGAGTGGAGAGGTCCGAAGAAGGGCTGCCCGGCCATCCCACCAGACCCTCCTCTACCTCCGCAAGTGGAGCTGAACAGATGGCACTGCCAACTTCACCTCCTTTTTGGGGAACGGGGGAGGCTGGTACACCTCAAATGGTGACATCCCCATGGCAGACGAGACCTGGGCATTGTGGGCATAGTCCACCCAAGAAAGATGTTTTGCTCAGAATGACTAATTTTGAGCTGCCACGCACCTCAGGGCTGCTTCCAGATCCTGATTGGCCCGCTCTGCCTGGCCGTTGGTCTGGGGGTGGAATCCAGAGGACAAACTGATGGTGGCTCCCAGCGAGTGGCAGAAGACTCTCCATACTTGCAACGTGAACTGGGGGCCGTGGTTGAAAACAATGAACATGAAACACATGAGACATGAGAAGATTTGCGGTCTTTGAGGCGGTAGGTACTTTGGGTCGTGGGACAAAGTGAACTGCTTTAGAGTATCTGTCAATGATCATGAGGATGACTGTATTACTGTTAAAGTTCTCCTCCCAGCTAGCTCACATATGTTATGATTCCATTCCTGATCACCAAGGCCCAGACACATTCAGTAAGCTCCCCAGAAGAGTCCCCACAACTAAACCCTCATTGAACCGCACATGCAGGACTTGAGTTATGTTTTAAACTATCCCTGGGTGATGTGTTTTCGTAATCGGAGGAAGCAGGTGTGTATTTGTAAAACTCATCGTCACATACCTGGATCTAGATACGACAAGCCCCGGTCACTGACGTCTGTCTCCGGCCAGTCCAAGCACTTCCTCCCTCACCCCTTTGCACAAGGGGATGCTGGATGATGTAGCTCAGAGTTTTAAAAGGTGAATATATACACAAATAGTGTCAGCACGCTACTTAAAAGTTTGACATCTCAAATGGCTCAGTTCTTTCAGCCCTGCTTTCTCAGACAAGTGTCTGGTGATAGACAAGTGACTCCTCAATTCTGAATCTGTGTCTTGCCGTAGTTGATTGTCCAACCTGATTACCAACTAGATTGAAGCGTCTAGATCAGGGGTGTACAAACTACGGCCCGCGGGCCGCAGTTGGCCCGCGGTCCATTTTTAATTGGCCCGCAAGAAATTTTTTAAATAGAATAGAAGATGGCCCGCACTTCAACTTTTGCCTGATTG
>JAQQAE010008410.1:0-15245 GCA_029823295.1 Pseudamia nigra | reverse complement strand
GGCAGACAGACAGATGGATGGATGGATGGATTGATGGATGGATGGATGGATGGACAGGCAGACAGACAGATGGATGGATGGATGGATGGATGGGCAGACGGATGGACAGGCAGACAGACAGATGGATTAATGGATGGATGGGCAGACAGACAGACAGATGGATGGATGGATGGATGGATGGGCAGACGGATGGGCAGGCAGACAGACAGATGGATTAATGGATGGATGGGCAGACAGACAGACAGATGGATGGATGGATGGATGGATGGATGGGCAGGCAGACAGACAGATGGATGGATGCTCTAGTCTACAGTAGGGTTTTCAAACAGCTTTGTTCATAAGAGCACATTCAAGCCTGAAAACCAACATAAACATCTGTGAGGAGCGACAAAAAAACTGCACCAACAACTTCTGCCATCTTTTAAAATGAGCAGTTAATCATGTAATGTCGCTTCTAAAGGCAGAAATTTCAGATTAACAGCTGACGTTTCAGCAGCTCACACTGCAGGGCTGCTAAGATTCCTGTCGTAAAAATCCGATATGAAGTGATTGTGATGGCTCTGACTGGTCTGATGTTCAGTCTGGAGGAAAAACAAACAAATCCTGTCTCCTTCACTTTCCAGCAGAACAGGCCTTGCTATTGAAGCTGGTCAGCAGTAACGTACAGACTCTCCATGTGCCAGAAAACGGGTCATTGCAGACCATTTTTTTGATCATGGTCACCAATGGGTCACTCGGTTTTAACTAAATGAGAAAAACACTTACCAGATGTGAGCACTGCAACATTTATTCCTACGTGAGTAAAACTGAATCATGTTATAAAGTCAGTTGAGAGACATTCCTTTCTGCTCACTCATATTGCCTCCATCAGATAATAGACACAGCCTGGACCCTTTTATCATCTTTGGCTGAAACATCCTAATTTCTTAAAAATATAGCAACAGTACAAGGCCAGCTGTTGATGTTTTCATGCTCTGAAGTGCTTAACAACCGAAAAGTGTTACATATTAGGATGCACATTTCAAAAACCAAAAAAAATCTATTTTCTGTTGGAAATTGACTGAGAAGATGTTGACCTTGGCCACACGTGATTTTGGACTTTCCTATTCTGTGTATGACAAAACCTCGCTTATCTCCCATTTGTCCTTGTTTTCTTTTCCCTCCATCTGTTTCCAATACTTCAACGATGGAGGTAGTTTGAGTGCGTTTAAAAGATCCGTTTCAGTTGGGATCTAAAAACACTGCCAGGAAACAATCTCACCCCAGCTGATAAAAAGCATGACTACTTTACAGACATTTCATTTATCACACTGAAATGTCAACTTGCGCATTTGATGCTAATGTTCGTGTTACGATATAACTGATATAACTGCATTGTTTTTGATGGCTGGTTATGTACTGTAAGTAAATGTGGCTTGTCTGGTTCATGAGGGACAGACAGTGCTGCAAGTTCAAACCCTCTGACATCTGAGGATAAGCGCGGGGGCTAAATTACATGCAGATGTGCACAGGCCCATGTTTCAGGGTGGGTTTTGTATGTGTAAGGCAGACTTCAGAGATTAAAGCAAAGTGTTTGTCTTGAAAGCATCTACACCAACAGTCAAATGTTTGGCCACACATTCTCCTTCGGTGTTTTTCCTTTAATTGTATTATTTTCAGCATTGTACACTAACACTGAAGACATCCAAGCTGTGAAAGAACATATATGTAGTAATTTTGAAGTAAGTTTAAAATTGTCACAGCAGACCATCTGTTCACTCTGTCACAACAATCCACACATTTTCTTTTCAAGTTACCGTTTAAACAATAAATCCAACTACCGGTAGGTGTAAAATGCACCTTAAAAATAATGCAGTTCTGTTAAAGTTACTTTGATTTGTGTTTCACCGTAGACACTATAAACACAATGTCTTTTGACATGAAAATGTAGGAACCAAGATACAAGTTCAGTTGAAGTTGTGGCTCTGAGCATTATGGACTGTGATGCTTCCAGTTGCCTTGAATTGTACTGTGTGAAAGTTTTTCATGTGTTTACTGAAAAACCGATCTTGGGTGCAACTGTGCTCCTGAAAGACTCAACCTCTTCTTGGATGCTTCTTTTGTACCAAATCGGGTCTAATGTCATCTTTTCACATCAGTCATTTCCAGTAACTTTGCTTTTGAATGCTATCATCTTATTTTTTGGGACATGTTGTAGACCCAAAGTTAAGTAGTGGCAGTATATTTTCAAAAGAAAAAGAAGTTGGACAAAATATGAAATTTGCTGTTTTTATAAAGTCCATAATGAAATACAAGTGCATTATTTGTTTAATTTGCATGTTTTCTATCTGGCTGAACTTTTTTGGAATTGCGTTGCATTTGGAGTTTTGTGTTTATGCATTTTTTTTTAAATAAAACAAGACAAAACAGCTTTACTACAAAAAAGATTTTATCAAAATAAGTTATAACATCCATTAAAAATATTTCACATTTGTCAGCTTTTTCCCCCACTCGGTCCCATTTGACACAGTGAAGGATCCTCTAACCAGTTCCTCCTGAGATGCTGCTTCGTACCTGTTCAGTCATTCAGTTCGGATCATGTATCATCTGTAACAGTGATAAGGCACCGGCTGCAGCGGTGCAAACCTGTGCACAGCAGTGCGCAGCTGGCAGCACAGTGAGGGCGTGTAAGGATGCGAGAAACCGAGCTGCTCCTCCTCTGCCTCCTTCCCCTGCAGCCGCTCCTTCTTCCACTTGGTGCGTCTGTTCTGAAACCAAATTTTGACCTGCGTCTCGGACAGTCGAAGGCTCGACGCGATGCTGTGTCTCTCCAGCACCGACAGGTAGTGGCATCTCTGGAAACTGTGCTCCAGGATTTGCAGCTGCTCCAGGGTGAAAGCTGTGCGGATCCGTCGACTTTTTGTCTTCATCTTCTCAAACGTCTTCCTCTTAGTCGTCACCTCTTCCTCTGGGCTGCAGCATCCACCTGCCGAAAAAACCGGCTGCTGCTGCATCTCTTCGTCGTAAACTCTTGGAGCAGAATCTTCAAAAGGAAACACAGACCCATCAGTAAATACATTCATATACAGTATATATTAAAAAGTTTGTGGAAGAGTGAAACCAGCCTGTTTCCAGGACTTACCCGTGACTGTGTCAGCATCAGGGGCGATTTTCCTCTTGGTAAATTTTGCTGGATCTAGAATATCATCCACAGAGAAAGGTGTTTTGTGCGTAATGGGGAGTTTGGCTGCGTCTGGCTGCATTTCCCCTTCCTGTGTGCGCACCACTGAGCTCTGTCCGTGGCTCTGCGCCTCCTGGGCTTTTATACGCTGTTCTCTCCTGCAAACACACATTTAAATTTCATTCAGAAACTTCACCAAATAAAGCAACCCCTGGCAGGAACAATTGCGGCCTCTGTCTTCACTTTGCGGGCGCGCAGACACGCTCCGGCCCCGTGGGACCATGTGCGGGCACTTCAAAATGCAAATGTGCGCCCCCAGCTGGGGGTACACCGAGCCTGTCATTTATTACTGGGCATCTGGTGAAAATGTGCCCCTTTTCTTTCCCCCCGTGTTGGTTTTTGTGTTTTAGTTTGTCATTATTTGCAAATGTGAGATTTTACGCTGGTAGGACACGTGAGGGCAGTTTGTGATGCTAATTTATGGACTCATCAAAGGGAAAGTTTGCGTCTTTTCTCCCTTGTTTCAGTTTCCATAGTTCCATTTGTCTTATTGTCTCCACAAAGCACTTAAGATAAAGTAGAAGCACTTAACAACTTTATGAGGCTGCAGGACAGATGACCATCCAGACCTGTGGAGATTTCAGGGATGATGAGGGATATTTGTCCCACTCACCATTAGTAAAATGTGCATGTGCTAGATGATGCAAAAACCAACTTTACATAAATAATGACTGTTTGTTGTTGCTGGATTCATTTTTGTTCAGAATTCTGAATTTCCTTGATTATTTTGCTCATTACTGTGAATTACCTCATTGTTTTATCACTTAAAAATATTATTTTGTTAATTTGTGCTCATTAAAATGTGAATTCTTATTGCTACATATTATCTTATACATTTAAAGTGTGGGATAAATAAATACCTTATATGTAGATTCATGTTGCCTTATTAAAATATTATGATCATGAAATTTGGTCATTTTGATGATAATTTTGGTCATGTCTTTGTTTATTTTGCTAATTATTTTGCTCCTTGTTTATGTCCGTTATAAACCTATGCAGAAAAGCACAAATCGATGCAATAACAATTCACCAGAAACAAAAAATGTTGATGTTGCAGGAGAATCCACAGATACCTGGGTAAAAAGCCCCCCTTGAAGAAATTGTTTATTTACTGCAAAGAGAAGAAAAAAAATGACCATTTCACATTTCTTAACAAAATAATGTTTGTCTTTTACACAGCTGCTTTAAAAAAATGCTTGGGCATCTATTTTTAAATGGCATAAAAGTTTACATATCCAGTATCAATAATTCTCATGATGAATATGGAATCCTTATTTTAATTCATTTTAAAGGCTGATTTTTAGTCCTGACTGAAAGATGAAGAAACTAAAGGTTTCTTTTGTGGTTTGAAATTAATATAGAAAAATGTGACAATTCAAAAATGCCATTAAAGACATAAAAATGCAATTAAGTAAAAATAACATAGAAGAGAATATGACATTACAGACAAAAAGACAACAAAAATGAAAAATCTTATTGGTTCATGGCTTTAACGATTTAGAGACAAAGAAAATCATTAAATATTACAGTATAGAACTTATACACCAGAATAACCAATTATGGATTTATTGGCCAGTTCTGTGTCTTGTCAGCTAACTTTCTGTAAACCGCTGTGAAGCACTTAGAGCTCTAAACACATCATATTACTCCATATAAACCTCCACTTGTGTGTCCTTCACAGTTTTATGTGCCATCATCGGCTTCATTTACTTCACAATACAGACAACAGTCCAACCTTTAAACCCACATTACAGGTTATAGTTTGCTAATGCAGCAGAGAGCCCATTCCTCACAGTGTGAAGGAGGGTCTGCAGGGGTTCAGATCTGGGGGTAAATTGTCCTGCAGAGCTGGGTTATGAAGGAGGTGCAGACAGTGCCAGCTGCCATGGTGCTCCCAGCTACAGACACCTACAGAGCCGCTGGTATTGAGGGAACAAGAAGAGGACGGCCCATCGGGACAATTAGCAGATGTCACCATAGGCCTGACCCTCGCTGACCCTGGGCTTTGTCTAACAGGCCACAGGGAAATGGAGACACTCAGTGGGGGCACTGGTGGAAAAGAAGGCGAGGAGAAGGGAAAATGTTGACAAATTATCTAAGTTAACATGGAGCGGGTAATAAGACATCAGGGAATACCCGTGAGGAAGGCCAAAGTGGTACTCATACTTATCATTAGCCTCATATGTCATATTTAAAAGATATGTCATATTTTACCCAAATTGTGGTACCTGCCTAACTCTACTCTCCTAATGCTGCTGATTCACTGTGCCTTAGCAGTCCCAAAACCTTAAAATGTGACATAGGCACTTATGCTGTGAGGCTAACGACATGATTGAGTAGAAAAATGCAATAAGTGCATAATATGAAGTAGCTTAAACCAGGGATATAGGTTTCTTTTGAACATTTGTGGGACATTTTTACTTGTTCATCCTGGAAATTCAGCATTAAACATCAAACACTGACCTTCATTTGCTCATTCTGGTAAATTGTTGATGCATTAATTTATGCTTTTCGGCATAAGTTTATGAATGGAAGAAATAGTGAAACAAAATAAGCAAGAAATGACCAAAATAAGCAACACAATAAACAAAAATTAAGAAAACTATCAAGAAAATGAAATAAACCAAAAAGTTTAAAATAAACTACAGCGCAATACATACATACAGTACAGTACTGAATCTACATTTTCACTTTAAAGCTGAGCAATGCATTTAAACTTTATATTTTTGGTGAAAATGAAGAAAACAGCAGCTGAATCTTTTTGTCCATCAGCTGAGGTGTTTGGGGAACACTGCATGTCACCTACATGTGTTTGAATGACATAAACGATTTAGTGAAGGGTAGACGATGTCCAAGACGATGAACATTCTGAACGTCCATGCACATCAGAAACTTCTGAAAACATTCAAAAAAATGAACAATATTGTTTGAAATGAATGAAAGAGAACACAATTGTGGAAAAAATGGTTTCATTCCTCATCAAGCCAGGGCTTCATCTCACACTAGTGCCCTCGGTAAAGCAGATTCTGGCCCCAAAACAAGTCACAGGGCTTCATCAGCCTCCTTATTCACCTCATCTAACACCATCTAACACTATGTGAGTTTCTCCTTTTTCCTGAGATCAAATCTGTGTCAAAGGAACGTGTTTTGTGTCCATTTAGGAAGTTAAGGAAATAACAACAGAGGTTCTGAGACGACTGTCTGAAGAAGACCTACTGTCCTGAATGCAGCGGTTTGTTGTTGCAGAATGAGAAAAGATTAAAGGAGGAAGACACTGAAAAATGTTTCTGTTGAATGAAATTGTATTACAGTATTAGTGTCATTTTTGGATTGATTGATTGATACTTTACTGATCCCACAAAAAGGGGAAATTCACAAATGGCAGCAAACTGAGCTCGCACCTTGCAGCTGGGGGAAATGGAGGGATACAACTGGAAAAGAGAATAAAAAAAGCGTCTCAAAAACACATACGTCCCCGTGCGTCCACGGATCCTCACATGTCCAGCAGCCGCTGCCCCCTGAGGACCCTCAGGTTCCGCTCGACCCGTCTTCCTGTCCGAGCAGCGTGTCAATTTCATTGAGGTCCAGCTGGTCAATTCCATGTTGCTTTGGATTTAGGGGGAGACTCTGACAGAGAACGAAGCAAACACACGGAATCATTTACACACAAATTATGTAAAATAGGCCAAAATACAGTCTGAATATTCAGTCAGATTGTCTCATTGAGTCATTTTCTTGTCATAAAATCAAAATGTGATTCAGCTATTATATAATCTAATATACATGTGCAAATAGATATCTCTGGTATCTTTATCACTATGGTATAATCTACATTTATTACATGAGTGAAAATATGTATGGCCCCCTCGGGGGTAAATAAAGCATGACTGATTGATTGACTGATTCAGTACCAATGAAATGCACACACTATAGGAAACAAGTGTAAAGAAAAACATGAAAACAACATATCAAGAGATATAAACTTGTACTGCTTCTTTAACTGACAGCAATCTGCACCTTTAAACACTAATTCACTTATGTAAAATTGCCACCTTACATGGAGGTTCAAAATAAGTACCTACCTATTTATAACTTGCTTGCACTAATATCACAGATGTGCAAGGGGAAAGGGGAGGAGAAACACACAACTATTATCTTCCTAACAATGACTTGAAGGCATTTATTGGCACACCCAGGGGTGCTCTGAAGATTCCTGTGCTCCTTTGTAAGATGTCTGCTGGCACACTTGTCTTTGTGTTTGACAAATCCTTACTGGTGCTGGAAGGACCCCACCGACTTTTAAATAAGGTGTGACTATAAGAAAGTACATGGGGTGGTCTCAGGTCATCACAAAGCATTTTATGAGACTTCACTCTGTAAACATCACATGGAAAAGAAACAAGGACAATTTGCATATAAAAGTGGATCAGGTTAAGTGTAACTTACAGTGTGTCCATGCTGTAATTCTTCACTTTAAGTCACTTTAATAAAAAAAAAAAAGCATTAAAATGTTACAACTCTGTTTCTACAAATAAAGGGACAAAAACAATGGAGGAGAGAAAATGTAAAAATGTAGGTCTTTCTCACAGAAGTTGCAAAGAAAGTCTGCTTTTGTTCCTCTTTTTGCCATTTGTAAAGCAACACAATGCTTTCTGTAATACAGTGCTGTTTAAATAATGCTCATGAAGGTATGGTAACACAATGTGCTCCAACACTGTCTTTGTGCAGACAGAGGGGATAATAATAGATCAAGCAAATTTGGGACACCTATCAAACTTTCAAGGATTGATCAACCTCCATTGGTGCAGAACAGCTTTAAGTTGTTAACACATGTCTTGTTCCTTGAAAAGGCCTTTTTGTATGTAACATACATTTCGAAATGTATGTTATTTTTAAGTTTTGGATAACCTTACCTTTAAAAAAAAAAAAAAAACCTCTGGCAGTTCAGTACTTACCTTTGTACCATTATGCTAGCTCGTGGAAGAGCATAACAAAAAAGGGAGGACTCACAGTGAACGTTCAAAATAATGCATACGTTTATTAACCAAGTGCGCTCAAGCAACTAAAGAACTAAACACAAAATAATGCAAAATCAGACATGGACCCAGTAGGCCACAGGCTTCCAGTAGGATGAGAGAGAGAGATTTCAGATTCCTCAGCTTACGTATATAGGTTCTCAGCAGGTGATCAGGGATCACCATAGACTGTATATAAGTGGACAGAGTGATCGTGACATCACCCATTAGTTTTTGAAGGGCTGTTTTGTCACTTGTCACTTCCTGGACGACATCTTGGAGTCAAAAACAGGATGTAACCATATTTGGACAAACAGCAGCAGGGCTTACGAAGCATTCATGCCAGGGGACTCATGGGAAGCTAATATTAGCCACTATCTTACTGATGCGGTCATATTCAATTCAATTCAATCTTAATTTGTGTAGCGCCAATCATAATTGTCGATTATCTCTAGGCGCTTCACAATTCCAGGCCAAAACCTCATGACTATACAGAGAGCAAACCCAACAGAACCATTTCACAGTGATGTTAGTTTAAACACTTCCCCACAGCTGCAGTCGAGTGTATCTCATGTATAACTATGAACATATTGAATAAATAGAAGACACAAAGGTCTGAATCTGTCTGACTCCGCTATAGCGAGCTGCTGCTACAGTGACATGTCAATCAAACCCCAGCACGGCAGTCATTTGTCGGATTATTTGCTGTAATATCTTAATAACGAAACAAAAAGCTAAAGATGGACCATCACATTAGCTATTAGAGGGTCCAAATAAAACGTTTGAGACCATGATGACCCATGAAAAAAATGTATTTGCATAGTATTTTCAGATAGAATCACAAGTATCTCTGGGAAAAAAGCTTCTTGGTGCCAGATGATCGATTCCCCAGTGGCCAAGTGGTGGGATTACAATGTAAAGTTGCTCCCACATCGGCCTCACTGAATAACCCCAGTTGTTGCCCTTTGGGTATTACCCAGCAAAGTGGCCGTGGCCAGGGAAGGTCCTGGGAGAGAGATAATAGCCAGGAGACCAGAAACACTTCCCAGGCTATGACAGCACCATTTCAAACTGTTCATTGAACTTGAACTGCTCGAATTTCAATTAAAAAACAGGAAAAATTGGGATGTTCTAAAACTTTTGACCTATAGTGGTCAAAACAGTGTATACTGTTTTTATTCATGTTGTGCATTGTATTCAGTTAAGGTTTTGTTTTAAACAAACACCTCCAATTTTGGATTTATTTTGTTAGAAAAATATCTGCGCAAAACAGATAATTTGTTATAATAATAAAGTCATAATTGGAGTCAGGTGGTGGGTATGTACCAGTGCAAAACATGAGGTTGTATGAAATGCTATGAGTTACACCTGGACCCTCAAAATTGTAAAACTTTTTATTCTAACCAATTTCATTTTATCTTCTTTTTCAAATGAACCTTAATTGAAAATGCAGATGAGATGTGACAAAAAAGACAGAAAATAAAACAAAAGAAATCCTCAGGAGGTTTTTTAGCACATAAGTTTGCACAGTTCAAGAGTTCTGAATAGTTTCTAGAAACATTTAAATGTTTAAATGTGACAGACAAATACTACAACAACAACAACAACAACTACTACTACTACTAATAATATTAATAATAATTCTTTATATTTATTGATGCCTTGTTGAAAACAGTGAGGAAAATATTAAATATATAAGTTAAGACAATAAATGAAAAAATTAAAATGAAAAGAAAATGTAGAGTGCAGCATCAGTGGAGCCTGTCCATATGGCAGGACAAGGGGTGTCCTATCTTTACAATTGTTGTATCATTTGTCGCCAGAGGTGTCGCTGTTCAGCTAAATTGGACACAACCCGGATGTTGTCGTCCCAGCCGAATCTCGCGATATTTTTTGTTTGCATTGATTTGAAACATGGCGACAGAAGGAGAGGCGGGCAGCGCAGCTGCGACTGAACCGGAGACCGGAGAAGGGTACCTTTGCTTCATGAAAACATGTTCTATCCTTACTAAACTGCGAGATGAAGATACGCATTGCCAGTGCAAATTTAAAACTCATAAACGATGTTTGTAGGATATAATATCTCTTTAACAAACAAGATAGCTAACGGTCTCATACCGTGGTCAAACTAGCTTCTCTCTTCTTTGTAATAGAAAACATTTCTGCTTCGAAAACTCTGCATTAAAAAAAAAACAAAACACATTGACCGGTTTCCTATATTTCAGGGCAGTTTATGATTGATAGGGTCATCAGAATTTTTAAACAAGCTTCATTCAGAGTTATGATGTTAATTGACAGCATAAGACAGTTGTCGTTAAAATAGATACATGTCGTTCTGGTTAGTCTGATGTTTGGTCTTTAGATACTGCTGTTGTGTTGTAAACAGTCCTCATGACTCTACTCAGCGGTGTCACGTCCTCTTTCAGTGATGCTTCATTCGGTGAACTACCTACTAACGTGGACACTGAGTCTTCAAACGGAAAAGAGGGACTGGTAACAATGCAATTGCTATTAATCTGTGTTAAATATACCTGATGATGGTCTGTTACTGTTGTTTTTTAAAATCACTATTTATTTCTTGTTTTAACTGCTCGACACAACACACTTGTTCATTAAAAGGTTTGTTTTTTCCAGGACACAGCTGGTGAAGGATCTGAGGCTGCAGACGCAATGACTGGATCTGGAGACGAGGAGAGTGGGAGGCAGCTGGGGGAGGTGGAGCTGCAGTGTGCCTTGTGTATGAAGTGGTTCACTGCAGATACATTTGGCATCGACACTGCGTAAGTTTATTGAATAAAAAAAACATGTTAATACGACTGCCGGTTTTAAACCGTAGCTACCAGTGCTGGCACTACATGAACTTATTTCATCATCTTTTTACAGGACTTGTCTTCCTTTTATGACCAACTATGTGTTCCACTGCAATGTCTGCCATCACAGTGGCAACACTTACTTCTTAAGGAAGCAAGCAAGTAGGTGTTCTGTTTGCTACAGTGATGCTAAGATACTCTTACAGTCTGCGGTACAAGTGTCTTTAACCTCCATGATCAGTATCAGTTTTTTATTGGTTGACATTGTGTTTTTCAGACTTGAAAGAAATGTGTCTCACAGCACTAGCAAACCTGACATGGCGGTCCAGAACGCAAGACGAGCACCCAAAGACTATGTTCTCTAAAGACAAGGTGGGCCTCACATTAATTTGCTAGGGTGTTGCTTTTGGATGTCAGGTATCGTCATGTGATGTGATATTAGTCTTTTCAAACCAAAAAAAATAAATGAATTAATGTAAAAATGTTAAATTCCCAAAGAAATGTAAACTCAAGACTCTTGATGTTTCTTTGTTATAAATAAAGAGGTGCATTATAGTAGTTGGTCACTGTTTTTCCACCTCTTGCTGCAGGATATCATACCCTTCATTGATAAGTACTGGGAGTGCATGACAACTCGTCAGAGACCAGGAAAGCTCACCTGGCCCAACAACATTGTGAAGACAATGGTAATGTTTGTTCTAGTACATTTAGTCCATTGTAATGCATGAAAATCAGAGAAGCTACTATGTTTGTGCTCACTTGTGTGAAGGATATTTACAATAAATGCTACAGTAGAAGTCCTTAAAGTGATAATATATTGTAATACAGAAGTCACACTTATTTTTCAGAGCAAAGAGCGAGATGTTTTCCTGGTCAAGGAACATCCAGATCCTGGCAGCAAAGATCCAGAAGAGGAGTATCCTAAATTTGGCCTGTTGGATCAGGTATTTCTCATCTTGGAAATACAGTAAACAGTAGCAGGTGAAGCTGAAGGTACTGGTTGTCATGTGTTTACATCTAAAGGCGAATTTAAATTGCTCATGCGTTTTTGCAGGATCTGGGAAACATTGGTCCCTCCTACGACACACAGAAACAAACAACTGCAACTCCTACTGCTGGGGGACTCAATGGTAAATATACAAAGCAATATAAATCTAAACAAAATAGCATCAAGTTTCAGTCATAGCTGCTCAGTTTGAATCAAGAAAGGGTACATTGTGATTTCCTCAAATTAAAAGAGTAATACAGTGTTAAATGTGATGACGATGGTCATTCTGTGCATTGTGTTCCAGGTGGATCTTCTTTCTCAGGTGAATATGTAGTATTAAGGCATCCTGAGCTGATCAGTGTGTTTTTGTGTCTTGTAACCCAATGGATAGAAGTTGGCCTTGAGGTTCTAATGAGATATCACTTTACCTTCAGTTTTAAACAACAATCTAAACACAGTTCCATCAATGAACATCTTGTGGGCAACTTCATCCACCTTCAGTTCCCTGTCTGCACTCTGCATCTGTTTGGTACCCCCTCCTTCAGACGGTTCTTTTCCCCCTCAATTGGTGGACATTCCTGTCTCTGGCTTGCTGCTAATGGACTCTCAAATTCATTAAAATCTCTTCAGTGAAATGACCCTCTGCCTCCCATGTTGTAATATGTGAGAACAGAGCGCCATTTTTGATTTGCTATCGGCTTTCATCCAAGACTAATTAGCCTCGTCCTTCCTGTTCCATTCTGTTAAAGTAGATTTTCAGGAGCTGTATCGTGCTACAATTTTTGTGTGCAAAAACAGTTATGGTTTTCAGTATCGCTGTTTCCTAGTTTTAGAATCACTTCTTAAAGTGTTACAGTATGTACTGTGATGAGCTTCAGCTACGGCAGTCAGTTGTCTTCATCTGTTTGCACAAGCCACTGCAGTAGACTGCACTGATTTCAACCATGTATAAATATTATGGAATTACAGTGAGTCCCACTTAGCTCAAGGTATAGAAGATGTTGAGACCAGCTGTCTTCTTCCTTAGAGGTAGTGTATCTTACTGTGGTAGTGGGGCAGTAAGAGGCTGATAGTGTTTGGAAAATGCCATGCTGACTAATTCCTGCCTATTTGTGCCTGCTGTCTCCTTGTGTAAACGCCTAATAACCTGCTTTCACCGTGTGTGTGTGTGTGTGTGTTGGATGGCTTTTTTGGTGTTGGAGGGATGTCAAAAATTACAGACATCTGTGTTATTATTCATGCTGAAAAGGATTTAAAAGCATTATTAACGCCATTTACCCACTGGTGGTAATTGTATAACCTGATTGTAGATAATGACCGGGTAACAACTGTTGGATACAGAGGAATAATGTTGACTTATGTTACTATATGTCTTTATCCTCTTCGAACCTCATTCCTGTCTCCAGTTCATTTCAGAGTGTCAGATGTGTGTTACCTCTGCTGCTGCCTGCTTGTGTGTTAGTGTGTTGGAGATTGTGTATTTTTACTTACTACTGTTGTGTAATTGTGGATTTTTAAAGGTGCTTTGGCTCCAGGCCCGGGAAAGGGACGTGGGGCAAAACGTAAACAACAGCAGCAACAAGAAGGCACTGCTGCAGGAGCAACTAAGAGAACCAGAAGGTACGAGTACACACTCTTACATGTGGGGAGATTCATGTCAGGTAGTAATTTTACAGTTATATGAGATGTAATCTAATTATGCACTTATGTATTCTCCACATTGTAGTGACCCATTGTTCTCAGCCCAGCGCCTGCCTCCTCATGGTTACCCTTTGGAGCATCCCTTTAATAAAGATGGGTACCGTTACATCCTGGCAGAACCTGACCCCCACGCCCCAGATCCAGAGAAGCTGGAGCTGGACTGCTGGGCTGGCAAACCCATACCGGGTGATCTTTACAGAGCCTGTCTGTATGAGAGAGTGTTGCTGGCCTTACATGACAGAGGTACACACAACTTCAAATCCACAGACACGTGATTCAATCTAGAATGGAATAAAAGGGGACAGTTTACAATGTGGAACCACCAGGCAACCAGAACAGCTCAAAGTGGTTCAGTGTGTTTGTCAAGTCTCTGTGCGCATGAGAACATGCATACCTGATCCAGGACTGGGCACAGTTGCAACCAGTGCAGTTAATGCTTATTCACATTCTAGATCAATTGTTCTGCAGCAATCTTGAATTGAAGAAACTGTTTATTACTTTTAGGGAACTTCATTTGAGAAAATCATAGGTAAGAAAGATCAAATTAGTAACATGTTTTCAGTCTTCTGTCTGCCGGCTGTGGTAGTGGGAATGAAGGATTTCCTATAACATTTAGTCCTGCAATGTAGTGATGTTGGTGATGAGTGCACATCACAAAAAAGTTGCCAGGTTTCCAACTTTGTTGTTAAGCAAGGGACAGCTTGTTGGAGTACTACAGTGTTCATATAAAGTAGTTGAATTGTGTGTAGCTTTTTCACTTGCACACACACTACAGCCAACCACTGTCCAATGTCAGCCATTACATCACTGTTTAGTCTTCTTCTGCTCTAAGTGTCACATTATGCGTTTCAATGACTGATGCTCTGATTTATTTTTGTCTCTGTTGTCATAGAGTATTAAAATGTCGTTATTTTTTGACTTGTGTCATATGTAGACTCCATGTTAACCATAGGCCACTGCTAAGCCAATATTTACTTTATGATCTTCATGTTGGCTAATAAAATATCAGATGGTAATGCCACCCCTAATGTGAGTGTGTACTCTTTTTCAGTTTAGTTTTATGTCTTTAACTGTGTTGCACAGTCTTTGTTAATATTATGTAAAAACCTGCCTGATATTTACGTTTCAGCACCTCAGTTGAAGATCTCTGATGATCGTCTGACAGTGACCGGCGAGAAGGGTTACTCCATGGTGCGAGCCTCCCATGGTGTACGGAAAGGTGCCTGGTTCTTTGAGGTTTCTGTTGATGACATGCCTCCAGAGACGGCAGCCAGGCTGGGATGGTCTCAGCCACTTGGTAGGTAGAGGTTCATTCAGTGATAGTTTAAAAGACACACTTTAAACACAGTTGCCAATGCAGAGGCCTTCACTGAAAATGCCTCTCGTGACATAGCACACTTTACATTATATTGTAAGTGGGAACCTTTGTTGTGATGTATTCTCCATCCATCCATTTTCTACCCCTTAATCCTCCTGAGGGTCGGGGGGGGGGGGGTGTTGGAGCCTATCCC